>CAJNIZ010011681.1:66609-77041 GCA_905231905.1 Symbiodinium pilosum | reverse complement strand
GACTTAATAACTAGGTTAATAATGGGGCTATTTGGGGTTACTATATGGGTTATGCGGGTTATTAACCTACTTACTAAGTCCCCCTGACCCTCCAAGTAAACCCAACGAGAATGGATCAGATAAAGGTCTGGTTCAATGGTGGTGATATTCTGAATACCAGCCAATGCTCAACCCACATCCTAGCTCTTACAAGCAGAGTCGTCCCCCTTAAGTAGATAGATTATGGCTTCGGGTATATTAGAATAAGATCCCCATTTGCCCCATATTCTCGCTTTAGGGGGGATTAAGAGCTCTGAAGCCCTAAGCCCTATATTGGCTCATATCCTAGTTCTTACAAGCATCGTCGTCTTGGCAGAACATGACAAGCTGTCTGAAATTGCATGAAAAATGGGGGCGGGGATGGGGCAACTGCAGCTCACGCTTGCCATGGGAAAGTCTAACATCCCCTATGGAAAGACACACTCGGGGTTTAGGTTCTAGGGCTTAGGGTTTAGGGCTTAGGGCTTAGGAGGGTTTAGGGCTTAGGGTTTAGGGGTTTAGGGTTTAGGCCTAATCCCCAAATTATCGTAAATGGCAAGCCAGCTTGATTCCAGAGCATTCTTTTGGCTCCACCCAATCTGTCCATATACCTGAGCGCTATTAGCCTCAGTAAGGGAACTGTAGCAGTGAACATACGCGTCCCTCTTGTAGTTTAGTATCGTCGCTAATATAACCCTAAGTCCCCGCATATTCATTTAGCTATGTAGGAAAAAGGACTGTAGCTCACCTGGCACTTCATCTAGTGTCCAGTTCCTTGCTTGACAGGACTACTGTAAGTTAACAGGCGATGCCATGTACCAGTGGGCGATACCTTGTCTAAGTGTCAGAGACGGGTTCGCAAGAGGAAACAATAGAGACCCTGGCTTTGCTTTCGGAGGTTATAAAGTGCAATAAAGAGTATCTAGTACTTCGTGACAGCCTCGCTAGTCTGTTGCGGAGTTTCGCTACTTCTGCCCAGAATGACATTCTTTGTGTATTGTGCGGAGTCTCCCTACTGATGCCCATAATGATACTCTTTGTGTACTGTCCCCACACTGTTACAGTGGGATAATCGCTATATCATAACTGTACATGGCCCTGAATATTAACCCCATTACAGCTTGCTACTGGATGGGGGCAGTACCCCACTGACATTCTCCTTTTGATGAAGCCAAAAGCAGGACCTATGATTTAAAAAACCTAAACCCTCTAATCCCGCTCCTACACCCCCCTAAATCACCCTAACTCCCTCTAAATCACCTTAAATCCGCCTACACCCCAAAAAAGCCCCCCCGAAGCCCTGAGCCGTGGTTTCCAGGCGTACGAGAGATGCTGAAGCACGGCACACAGTGGGTCTGCAGATTTATATAGGGGTTTAGGGTTTAGGGTTCTTTTGGGGTTTAGGGTTTAGGGATCTTATTATGAGATTGGGCAATTCCAAATTCTATCTACTTAATGGGGACTCTAAGTCTCCTGTGCAAGATTCCAGAAGGAGATCCCGTATGCAACAAAACGAGAAGAGTACTGTGGCTGCTTAGGTTTTTTTGGGTGCTAAGTTTAGGATTTGAGGGTTACAGTCCCCCTTAACTAGGTAGAGTATGGCTTTGGGTATGTTATATTAAGAGCCTCATATACCCCATATTCTATCTACTTAAGGGGGATAAACCCTACACCCTAAACCCTAATCCCTACACCTTAATCCCTAAACCCATAGTCCCTAAACCCAATCCCTAAACCCTAATCCCTCAACCCTAAACCTTAATCCCTAAACCCTAACCCCTAGTCCCTAAACCCTAAACCCTATATTTGGGGTATGCTTCAGGGAGTCCGAGATCTTCTTCCCTTGAAGTGTATTTGATTTCAGCATTTCATGGCGCAGCCTCTGCGGTGTAATGTAGACTCGTGATTAATACTTGGAGGGTCAGGGGGACTTTGTAAGTAGATTAATATCCCCTATAACCCATATAGTAACCCCAAATAGCCACATTATTATCCTAGTTATTAAGTCCCCCTTACCCTCCAAGTATAGGGGGTAGTATAGTACTATAGGTGGGATTTATAGGGGTTATATAGGGATAATAATGGAAAAGTACATGGAAACTATGATTTAGGGTTAGTAATAAATCCCTTCCTTTTGAGGGCCTTAATATTAGGATCCCTATTATAATCTCCATTTAGGGGAGGGGGTTTATTAATTAGGGGTCTACATTAACAAGGGCGATGATGGGCTCAGGCCTGGCATTCAACTCGCCAAGACACAAACTCAGACTCTCCGAGTCCCGAACACAGGAGCTAAACTCCTTAAGGGGGGTTATATAGGGGATTAGATAAGGGCATATAGGGATACATAGGGCTATATAGGGATGTACGTGTGTCTGCATGGGTGGGTGGGTTCGGGGCAGTGGTGGATTGACTGGCAGGCTTGGTCTTTTCAATCCTGCCGTGCAGATTCGGGGTCTTCTTCGCCTCCAGGATACGGGGGAGGTGGTACTCGTGATGAGCTCAGTATTTTTGAAGCAGTGGTCGCTGTGAGGTTGGGCAGGCAAGGGTGCTAGAGACTGCGGTCTCAGTTGCCAAGGTCAAAGGCATGCACGAGTTGCATGAAGCTGCGCCAGGCTGGGGTTCCACCCATGTTGTTTTTCGGTGTGATTTTGTGCTTGAGTTTGGCTTCTATAGGCCAGGCAGGAGGTCAACGCCGACATTGCGGAGGGCCTCTACCTCTGCAAGAACAGCTCCGCCCCAATGTCCAAGCCAGGCTGACTGTTTAAGCTGCGCGTATTTGTTGGCCTCGCAGTCTAGAATCTAGCCTTGGCGTTGACAGGCTTGACCTCATGCCTGATGTCTACACTGCGGCTGCGCTTGGTCTGCGTCAACAAGAAGAAGAAGCGGCCGCTGCTTACATTGTCTAGAACAGAGGTTGGTGGTGGTGTGTCGCAAATCTTGGCTTGCTGGTTCAATTGCATGTGCTGCTTTGCCGTCAAGGACAAGAGCTGGAGAATAAGCTCCAGGCGATGCTGCACAAGTGCCGGATGCAAACGAAGAAGGAGCTCCGCAGTATCTTGCGCTTCGGCGCTGACGCGGAGCTCTCCAGCCCAATCCCACGGGTGCCCTGCCAGCACGTGAAGCTGGCGGTTGCTGAGGATGATCCTTGGCTGAAGTAGTCGTGTGCAATGCGGGGTGAATTAGCGCTCACATGCGGCAGGGATCGGTGTTAGTTGCACGTTTTTGAGGACCGAGAGGAGACCCCGCTTGAAGTCCTCACAAGAAAGTGTAGGGACCTCGGAGACTGCGCGGAGATTGTGGTGCGAATGCCCACATAACGTGTAAGTGCCGACGTCATCCCCGACAGCATCAAAAATGGCACCAAGTCGGCCTTCTATCTCGCCTTGGGCCGCTTGCAGAGGACGGTGCTGTGTTGGGCTGGTTCTTTGAGTCAAAATTATCAGGTACACCTTCAAAACTTGCCCACCCCTTAACTCTTAACTGTCTCTCAATCTAGCAGCCAGAAACCTTGCGTGTTGCGAAGGCGCAGTCATGCCCAAACTTCCCCTCACTTTTGCCTGAGTTTGTACAGTTCTTCGTTTCCTGGCTACGTCTCAAAGATGCGTTGTTCAACGGCTATGAAAAATGGCTAAGGGCTAATTAACAGCCACGCCGTGGGCTTGAAACATTCAAGAGTCGCAGTTACGAGCAGCCCAGTTGCAACCGAACTTGCCTGCAAGAAGGACGGCTGATGACTTTTACGAGAAGTCGTCCCTCAAATGGCCGCTCGGCGTCAATTTGGTGCATCGTGCTTTTGACTGCTCTGCGAGCTCTTGTGCCTGCTGCTTGCTGTCTTGTCATGAAGCACTTGGCGGTAGGAGCTCCTCGTCGGCTATGGTGCTTGCATGCGTATGACTGGGATTTGAAGCCGACGCAGTGCGTGGTGACTCTGGGCAATTCGTCTCTGAAGGGCAAAGCGGCAGCATCTTGCCCGCACTCTAGAGTTGCGTGAGCACTTGTACAGTCTTTTTTCCCAGTCTTTTGCCGCCAGCACTCAGGTCTGGAGATATCCTTGCCATTCGGCGCAAGATGCCTGTGTGCTGGAGGTCGCCTATTGTAGAACTTCTTTCTACACAGTGTACTCAAACTCATACGCGGGTTTTGGGTGAGAGAGGGAGGCCGTGGAGCCGCCAGCTGGGGCCGTGCTGCCGTCCAACGCTATCCTTCTCTCCAAGGACGGCTTGCTCAACAGCGCCATGGCCGGAGGCGTGGCAGCGAGCTTCACATGGACAAGCAGTGTCATGCCCAGCTTGTGTAGCCGTCACTTGCAGGCGACATGGACGGCGACCTCAACCAGCTGTGCTTCCAGGAAGAGCTGACCGAGTTTTTGGAAGCTACACAGGCGGCTGTTGATGCTATCAATTGGAAGGACCGGAGCATCAGTGCTGTGACATTTAAGCAAGTTGTGTTGCAGCGTACATGTACAGAACATGCATGAACAGGCTAAACCCTAAACCCTAGAACGCATGCCGGTAGCGCCAAGGGGGTTTCTCCTCCGGAGGCCTTCTGTTAAATTGCTTCGCTAGGGCCGCTGTTGTTTTGGAATTCCTTCTTGGAGAGGTTTAGGGTTTAGGGCTGAGAGCTGTGTAGCGACAACCTTCAAAAATGAAGACCAAAGTCATAGTCAAGGCATATCATAGCGGCAGACTCCTAATTGTGTAGTCGCCAAAATCCTCGCTTCGAACAACCCGCCTTACAATTATCGACCTGTCTAAATGTCTTCAATCTGAGATTTTCTCTCGCTGGGGTTCCAATCCGAAGCACTAAACCCCAATCAAAAACATCGAGAAGCTTTGAACCCCAAACCCAAAATGCCCAAAACCTGAATCCCTACATTCCAGAACCCCAAACAATAATCCCTACATCCCTAAACTTTACTTAGCCATAAACCCTGCAGTATGAGGTTCGAAGAGACATGGAGCTCCTGGAAGAAAAGTTGATGCGCCAAGTGCTACGGCTCCAGGACACGCGGTTTAGTTGTTTAGGGTTTAGGGGTTTAGGGTTTAGGGGTTACCCCTAAACCCTGAACCGCTCAGGGTTTAGGGGGTTTAGGGCTTCAGGGTTGAGACCGCAGGGATCCTAATTGGGGATACACGGTTTGGGTTTAGGGGTTTAGGGTTTAGGGTTTAAAGGTTTAGGGTTTAAAGGTTTAGGGCTTGGAGTTTAGAAGGTGAAATAGGCATTCGTTCCTCTGTTTTCCCACCGACCTCAAGGCGAAACCGTACATCCCAATACCTAAACCCTGCATGCCCCTGGGCCTCAGCCCAAATTCCAACCCCACGCCCCAAGCCCTAAAAACCTGAAACCCTAAAACCGAAACACCCTAAGACACACAACCCGAAGCCTTGAAACCCTCAACCCTAATCCGCCTTAAACCCCGAAAACCTACACCCTGACTATATCAACCCTAAATTCCCACGCCATCAACCTCGAATCCCAAAGCCTAAACGCTACACAAATTACGGCCGGTCAAAGCAAAAAACAGCGAATTCGTGTCAAACATTGTAGCAGCTAAAAACATGAACCTAAACCATTAAGCCCTAAATCTCCAAATCCTACGGTGGATACTAAAAATCCTGCATGACCCCAAGTACCCTAAACCTTGGGAATTGCTGTACTATAGTATACTAGGGTCATGCAGGATTTTTTGTATCAACAGTAGTTTGCAAATAAATCCTGCGTCCCTAGGAGCCACAATGCCGAGCCCTAAGCCCTAAACCCGACCCCCTTCGATGGATTTGACTCAAAAGCTTCCCAATTCCCAGAGCCCAATCCCTACCCCCTAAAATCTAAACCACCAAACCCTAAACCCCAAACTCCCCAAACCCTGAAACCTCCTAACCCCTAACCCCTAAACCCTAAGCAGCACAGGAGCAGAGTGAGCGCTTCATGGACATCATGATGCATCCCTTGGAAGCAAAGGCGCCAGCCCTTTTGTTCCCTCCGGTTAGCGGCTTAGGGTTTAGGGTTTAGGGGATAAGGGATTAGGGTTTAGGGTTTAGGGATTTAGGGTTTAGGGTTTAGGGTAAGTTTAGTTTAGGGTTGGGGGTGTAGGATTTAGGGTTTAGGGCTTGGTAGGTCTTAGGGTTGACAGTAGGGTTTAGGAATGGATCTGTATAGAAGCCTTAGATGACCCGCAATTGTATAGTAATCAGGTTCGGTACTTGAAGTGGGATTTGAGGCCTTGAAGGGGCTTTACGAAAAGAAGGGAACCTTTTTCTAGGGTTCCCTATACAAGAAGCCCTTACGCACAGGGATCTGCGGGTCGGGGTGCGGCGAGCGACGCTCGCCGTCTTGTCGAAGAACGGGCTGGGAGGGGGCGGAGTCTGTCCACATTGGGAATTCTCGACACTGAACCCTGAAAACCAAAAAACTCCAAACTCCAAAAACGCTAAACCCTACAAACCTGAAGATCTTAAAACCCAAAAACACTAAAAGACCTAGACACCTAAGTCTTAACAACCTAAAAACACTAAACCCTAAACACCTTAACCCTAAGCCGCTTAAAACCCTAAACCCTAAAGCCACTAAAGATTCAAAAGGAGGATGTTGGTAACCCCACCCTCTAAAATGAGCATCCTCTGAACATCACAGGGTTCTCATCTTGGGGGTTGGAGCCATGTTAAGCAAAATAACCATCACGTAACATGTTCTGCCCGGGATCTAAAGCATAATAACCTCCAAGCCCAAATTCTAGAGCTACATCCGCGTGGCCTAAACCCTAAGTATCCAATGGGGTCTATTTATGCTCTTCCCAAGTGGACATATTGCAAGAGCTTGGGGGGATGTGGCAGGAACCCAAATGCCGGGGAAGCCGGCACCCTAAACCCCAAACCTTAAACCCTAAACCCCCAACCTTAAACCCTAAACCCCAAGCCTTAAACCCTAAACCCCCAACCCTAAACCCTAAACCCCAAACCTTAAACCTAAACCCTAAACCCCCAACCTTAAACCCTAAAGCCAGAGGCCTTGGGAGGTTGGGAGTGAGAGATCTTGGAATGTCAAAATTGCACACCAAGCGCATCGTCTTCGCCAGTCCTAAACTCTACTTGAGTAGTCTTTTATTTGGGGATACTATGGTACCCATTATAGAGTAAGATTCTATCCTCCTTTGGGGTATAGTATTGTATATGAGGAATATAATCTTACTGGGTTCAACCACCAAAAAAAACGCTACTCACTTAGAGGGTCAGGCGGACATAGTAACTACTGAAAGGCTTAGGATTTATGGTTTAGGATTTAAGATCGAGGGTTTAGGGGACTTAGTAAGTATACGTATACCCCCTATAAACCATTCAAGAACCCTTGCTATCCCCATTCTTAACCTACTTCATAAGCCCCTCTGACCCTCCAAGTTAGAAGGTGATGTTTCAGGTGGCAGCACGTGATATCATCAAGCGGTGGGAGTGTTGGGCTTCGGTTGCCCCTATCTTGCCCTAAACCCTAAACCCTAAACACTAAACCCTAAACCCTAACTACTAAACCCTAAACCCTAAACCCTAACTAAACCCTAAACACTAAACAACCCCGAAGATAAACACGGAAAGTTCTCAAGACGATGGTCTCTTGTCTTCGCATCTTTATGACCTGCTGAAGCAAGTATGCCATCCGATAGGAAGTGACTATTGGATGCGGGAATACTCTAAACCCAAAATCTTAAACCCAAAACCCTAAACCCGAAACCCCACTTTAGCGAAACCCCCGGTATCCTCTCCACACCTTTCAGGGTTTAGGGTTTTGGGTCTAAAAGGTTCGAAGTGCTCCTATAAGCCTACACCCCTTGACTTGAAGGGCACCCCCTGTTTTGATATGCCACCAGATCAGCAGGACCTTTCATACGCACAGCATGTACATGGGTGGTTGTCAAAATAATGGTTCCTTGTTGGATCCCGATTATAATACGGCACCTAATATTTAGGGTACCCAAAAAGGGACCATAATTTTGACAACCACCCACATACATGTTAGGGTTTAGGGTGAGGTTCCTCCTGGATGTACAGCCTTTGGTCAGAAGAATTCAGGAGTCACCTGGGGACTCACTTCGATACAAGCCTTTGCTGGCTAACCCGCAACACAAACCTCTCAAACTGCATATAAGTCTCCACATGGGTTGTTCTCAAACCTCATTTTGGTTAGAGATTATATTACGGCACCGAATATTTGGGGGTACCAAAATGGGCCCCAAACTTCGGGAAGTACCCATATGCCTTGAATCCCCTTTCTCCTGTTAGCCACAGAGGCACTGCTCAAACAGATTTAGGACTTAGGGTTTAGGGGTTTTGGGGTTTAGCGTTAAGGGTTAAGGGTCTAGGGTTAAGGGCTTCGGTCATTATCGCCAATTACCCAATTACGTTCTATCCCTAATTATAACAGGCTCTGTATATATCCTTATGACCCCCCTATAGTCTTTCAAGGTGTAGCCCCTGAACTAGAAACATCACAACCTAAACCTTAAACCCAGGATCCTAAACCCAAAACCCGCAATCCAAGCCCTAAGCCCTTAACACGTGAACCCTAAACCATTAAGCCCTAAACCCTTAAAACCAAACCCGAAATCCAAAGCTCTAAATCTTAAGCCCTAAGCCCGAAACCCTTAATCCTAAGCCCTAAGCCCCAAAACCCTTAGTCCTAAGCCCTAAACCCTAAACAGTATCCCTTTGACAGCCAGGTCGCTGCCATGGAGGGACGGCAGCCGGTTACGGACTGCAGCATTGCTGAGCAGGGGGCCCCAACAGTCTGGGGGAACGCAGCATTCAAGGTTTGAAGTTTAGGGTGTGGGGTTGGGGTTTGGGGTTTAGGGTTTGGGGTTTAGGGTGTCGGGTTGGGGTTTAGGGTCCAGGGTTTAGGGCTGTTCGGGTTTGAGGTTTAAAGTTTAGAGCCGCAGGGGTTTGGGGTTTAGGGTTTATAGGGTTGGGGGTTTGGACAATGACCTGGGTGAGTCTTTGCTTTTGCATGCAAATCTTGGGACTTATACAACTTCTATTGATCTGGGCTGGAAGGTTTGTTTAGGGCTTAAGGGTCAAGGGGACTTAGGAAGTGGGTTAACCGTATAAGGATAACTGGGGCTATGATATGGTTTATAGAGGTGTTCAGTATGCTTACTAAGTCACCCTGACCCTCCAAGTAAGGCAAGCAGGCATCAACATCATTCGGAAAAGCCTCGAAAAGGCCTGCGATACAGTTGATGGACAAAATCCTGCATGACCCGAACTGCACTATGCTACCGTGGCGCCTAGGTTTTAGGCTTAAACTCAACCCCAACCCCTAAAACTGAGCCCTAGACCCTAAAGCCTAAACCCAGAGGTGTTTCTTCTCACAACCATTCACCGCGTTTCATTGAAATCTTCGCAGGGTCTTTTTTTTGTGGTCTTACCCCCAGATATTTCCTTCTGTTTATTCAGGGCTTTAGGCGGAACCCTCAACCCTAAATCCTAAACCTGAAATTCCGAAACCCTAAACCCTAAACCCCTCAGCCCTACATCCCTAAACCCTAAACCCTAAATAGTAGTTTCCATTTTCCATTCTCCCCATATAACCACAATATACCAAATGGGTTCGGCAGTAGTGTCCAGGCCTCACCTGACCACTGAAACCCTAAGCCCCAAACCCTAAACCCCAAACCTTGGGTCATTCTCCCTCCCGGTAACTGTCCTTAAAAGGGCCTTATTAAGGGGGTTCTTATAACTCCCATAACCCATTGTGGTAACAGTTACTGTAAGGGGGAAGGACCCAACCCAAACCCTTTTCTACTTTTGAAGGCCTGAAATCTCAACCCTAAATCCTAATCGGGGCTTCTGGGTTCGGGTTTAGGGTTCAGGCTCAGACATGCTTTCGGGTTCACTCTCGGCTTCGGAATTAGCCCCCGGTTGCGGGGTCGATTTAGGGTTTAGGGTTTAGGGTTTAGAGTTCAGGGTTTAAGGGTGTAGGGGTTTAGGTTTTAGGGTTCAGGGTTTGGGGGTTTAGAGTTCAGAAAAAGGGTGTACATGCAGTTGTCCAGGGCATAATGGACCTTAAACCCTAAGCCTCTTACCCTAAACCTCTGAACCGCTATGCCCTAAAAACCCCAAGCCCTAAAGTCTACCTCCTAAATTCTAAGCCCTAAGCCCCAAGCCCTCATTCCTCCACCCTGAGCCCTAGACCCTAAAGCCTAAAACCTAAATCCTAAGCCCTAAGTCCTAACTCCCCAACCGTACGCCCTAAATCCAAAACCCTAAACCCTGCATCCTAAATCATCAATACCTGAAACCTATATGAGCAACTGCTTTTATTATCGTGTAGGAGCCAAGAGCAGGCAGAGATAAAATTCAGGGACATGAGCAAAACCCTAGTAAAGCGATAGGGCCCCCCCCAAAAGCGATACCCCCAAAATGGA
>CAJNIZ010011681.1:40433-53867 GCA_905231905.1 Symbiodinium pilosum | reverse complement strand
CTGTGTCTTTTGAGTCCCTAAACCCAAAACGCTGTTTAGGGTTTAGGGTTTGGGATGCAGGCTTTAGGGTTTCGGGCCTCAGGATACTCAGGGGGCTCAAAAGGTGGGATGAAGGTAGGTGGATTTCAGGATGGTTAGTATATACTTTAATATATTGGGGTTCATTTCCTATACCCCACCTTCCTTCATCCCACCTTTTAAGCCCTTTGAGATGTAGGGTGCAGGGTTTCGGGTCTAGGGCTGGAGGGTGTGGGGTGTGGGGTTTACGCTTATGTTTGGGGGTCTAGGGTCTAGCCCTTAACCCCTGGTAGTCCTCTATAGTATCCCCTATAATATCCCCTTCGAGGAGTTCAGACTATGGCTCATATAGTGGCATTATGATTTGGGGGCTTGCTTTATTGTTAGGGGGTGTGGGGTTTCATTCTTCACCCTCACCAGTAAGTAGGCCCTATGGGAAGGTTGCTGTAGTGACCCCAAACATTAAACCCTAAAGGCTTTGGGGTTCAAGGCTCCGGCTTTGGGGTAGAGAGGGCTTAAGATATCTCAGTCGGAATAGCTAAACTGTCGCGAGCACAGTTATCCCCTAATTATGCTTGCAATTTTTCCCAGGGATCTGGGCTTTCGGGTAGGGGGAACCTGACTGACATAAGTACAGTTCTATGTTCGCCCAGGGAGTAAGAGGTGAGGTGGACCCCATCCAGCAATAGTGACTGTAAGGGATATATAGTGGTAATTCTTATTATATTCCAATCATACCACCCTAAAGCCTATACCCCAAACCACAAGTAAGAGGCATGAACCTAGGTTTCTTCCCATAGTTGTCAGCGCTGTCCTGAATCCCTAGTTTCAGGGTTTAGAGTTTAGGTTGCTCAGCAGAGAAGGATGCCAATACCTGGGAGTTCCACTGCGACGAAGATGATGACGCAGAGTGCCTTCGCTACAAGGGCTTCAGGGCTAAGAAGCGTACTGAAGCGGATTGAAAGACAGGGTGGTTATTTCCTAGACATGTGGATGAGTTTTGCATGGAGGGTCCTATCTGGAGGCTTATCAAAATTGCGACGCCATAGTGTCCTGGGTTCCCACTATACTATGGCGCCGAACAAAAGGAGTGCCCCAAAGGGATCACACATGATTTGGACCTTCCATCTTATCTGCCAATGTGGTCTAAGGGGGCTTGAACTTGAAGAGGCTCCCATGCGAAGAAGAGAATGTACTATTGATCTCCCAAGCTTTCGACTCTTCTACTTGAACGTGGCAAGCTTGACGGCCTCATTGGGAATTTCTTCATACTCGTGACTGCTGCTTCGTTTCTTGTTCCGTAAGAAGGGCTTCCAAAGATTACGGGTCTCTTTTAGAATCCCGCGGAGGGATCATGGCCTCTGGCATGTCATGTGAGAGTGGATAGAAGAGCACCCTGCCCCAAACCCTAAACCCTAAATCTGCAAGCCGTAAGCTCAAAACCCCGTCACACCAAAATGTTGAGCCTCGAAGTGCCGCACGCCAACCGATGAAGACTCCCCAAGCTAAGACGGAACCTGAGACGGGGTCCATGAAGACAGCTATCCTTGTGTGCGGTTCCATAATACTTGAGGCGAGGGTAAACTGTACAAACATCATGGCACCACCTTCTCAAGCAGCAACCATCAGACGACTATCAGGAAAATCTATAAACCTCCAACCCTTTCCTGTGTGAGAAGCTTCGGTCTGGATCCAGCTACATGGGAGGTTCTCAAGAATAATCCCAAGAAAATTCTTGTGGCGACCCTCGAGTCCGTCTTCATTCCCTTGAGATCTTGGGGTCCCCAAGAGTACCCCTGTTTTGAGAAACCCTGAAACCGAAATGCCTCTCCTGAAGGTTAACCAGCATGTGGACTCCAAAGCCAAAACCTGAAACCCTAAATCCTAAACCCTAAATCCTAAACCCTAAATCCGAAACTCTAAACCCTAAACCAAATCGCGAACCCTAAGCCGCTCTTGGCGGTTTATCTCCATGAGGCTGTGGAGCGCCGAGAAGCGCTGGTGGTGCCATGGGCTTTTCTTTCTTTAGGGTTAAGGGTGTAGGGTTTAGGGTTTAGGATTTAGGGTTTAGGGTGTAGGGTTTAGGGTTTAGGATTTTAGGGTTTAGGGATTGGGGTTTGGGATTTAGGCTTTAGGGTTTTGGGTTTAGGATTTAGGGTGTGGGGTTCAGTTTTCAGTTTAGGGATTGTGGTTTAGGATTTAGGGTTGAGGGTTCGGGGTTCAGGGTTCAGGGTTGAGCGTTTGGGATGAGTCTAAGGTTAGAAGTATGGGCCCTTTGTAGTAGCATTTTTGGGATGTGGTGCTTTCGGGATTTGGCCTTGAGAGGCTTAGGGGTTGAAGCGGCTGGCGGTTGGAAGAGGGTTTTGTAGGGTTTAGGCTTTAATGTTTCGGGGTTTAGAGTTAAGAATTTGGGGTTTAGGGTTCTTAGGGTTTAAGGGTTGAAATTAAGGCTTTAGGGTTTAGGGTCAAGATTTTGGACTCGGAGAACTGCCCAGATGCAGGCGCTGTTATGTTTTGAGTTCGAACTGCAGGGGCAGTATGACGTGATTCCTTCACCCTGAAGAAGATTACGCTAAATGCCTGACCCCAAGACATCGAATGAAGGCAGAAGCTTCATGAAGGCCCTCTCCCCCCAGACATTACGTGCTTGGAGGGTCATGGGGACCTAGGAACTAGGTTAATAATTAGGATAACTAGGTTATGGGTTAGCAGGATGATAACCTAACTTCCTAAATCCCCCTGACCCTCCACGTGAGGACTTTTCCTGTAGATTTTCCGGAAAGTTGAGCATGCAAAGTTGGGGATGAAGGGTTTGAGATGTAAGGTTTAGGGTTTAGGGTTTTAGGGCTTAGGGTTTAGGATTTAGGGTTTAGGGCTTAGGGTTGAGGCTTTAGGGCGTACCGATCCACCATTTGCAAAGTACGGCTCCTGCAGAAAGAGGTGGGTCACAGGTCGAGTTTAATCTGGGCTCTTCACCGTCACTGGAGCAGTACAAGAAGGAATGCCCTGTTACATATGCAATGGTAACCATGATGCACCAAGCTCTCTACAGTTGCTATGGCAGGAGTATGAAGAACTTGTTACTTTGACTATGATTGTTTTTGCCTAAGCCCTAAACCCTAAACCCCAAACCCCTAAACCCTAAACTGTTGCATCAGACGAGCTTAGAGTAGCTGTCCTTAGATTAAAGGGCGACTCTACTTTCTTTTACTACCCAGATTTTTGGAGGGAGCTAAGGAGCTAGGGATCGTCTATATCAATATAATAAGGGGAGCTAAAGAGCCCAGGAATCTCCAAAACCATAGGGAGATTACCATTACCTGTCGTGGGAACTGTTCTTGTAGTTAGCCATGTCATACTGTAAGTGGCGCTAAGGGTAGCAGTCCACAAATCTTAACACCCTAGACCCTAAATTCCTGAACCCCAAACCCCAAACCGTAAACCGAACCCCTAAACCCTAAACCGAGCAACCTGCAAGTGGAGAACGCATTGCCATAGGAGCTCGCTCATGCTGCAGAGGCTGTACGCAGGGATTCCCAGTGAGCCTGAAAGTTGGTTTAGGGTTTAGTGTTTGGGGTTTAGGGTTTCGAGTTTAGGGTTTACTGTGTAGGGAACGGGGTTTAGAGATTGGGGCGCTTGAGGGTGAGTGGGGGAGTGAATGCTATAGTAAAAGCCATGTGAGGTGGAGTTTTACTATGCTTTTTGGCGAGTGTGTGTACAATTCCTTTGTCCACTTGGGGAACCGCGAGTAAAAGGCATGGTTCCAGTATACAGTGCGATCATGGTGCCTATATGGCTTCTTCTCAACCTGATGGCAGACCCTCCATGCATCCTCTACTAGACCCCGTTTCGGGTTAGGATTTAGGGTTCAGGGCTCTGGGAATCTCACGGGAAACATCATCTACCCATACCTTTGGGGGGAGCTAAGGAGCCAGGGATNNAGGGATAGTCTATATCAATATAATAAGGGGAGCTAAAGAGCCCAAGAATCTCCAAACTCATAGGGGAGTCATGTAAAGTTGCATGATGTTTCCGGCCATGTTTTCCAACTCCCGCCTCCGGTCTTTCCCGACTCTACCCCCCTTTTTTCTTAACTTTGCCCCTCCTTGTTCCCGCCTCTGCCCGGCCTTATTCCGACGTTTGGTTCCTGACTCTCCCAACAATCATGATTTAATCATGCAGGGCGCATAGGGTTATCATCATGCAGGGGTTCTCGGGACAAACATAAGCAAATATTCTTATGTTTACTTTAGATCCCCTAAGGAGCCCAATGCTAGTGTAAAGCAACAAGGAAGGGGGTCCTACCTCCCAAAACCCTATACCCAAACAAAATTAAACCCCAAAGCTTAACTCCAAAACCCTAACCCCTAAACAGATTTTCCCAAAGCATTTGGACCTTGGTTGAATATCCAAGTCGTGTACTTGAGGCCGCCATACTCCGGTGGCTCCTAGGTTCTTTAAAGCACAAAAGTATATATACTCAAAAACGGGGTGTCCCAGTCCGACGTGTGGGCTTTCTTGGAGGCTTATGAAGTTGAACTAGAACCCAGAAAGGAATGTGTAAAACACAGTTTTCAAAACATCTTAGTAAAGGACTTGCAGCGGCTCTCTTATTCAGCTGATGCCCAAGACCATGAAGTCGTAGTTGCACGGACAGCAGACCAAGGTGCTGAAATGAAGACCCTAACAGAGCGCGCAGCGTGCTGAGTTTGCTTAGGTTGAAGGTTGCACAAAAAGCGTTCAGGGTCACAAGATTGCCCGGTGGCAACATTTCATCCTTGTACTACTGTTTGGGTGTTTGTCGCTCGGATGCAGCGGTGTTGGTGGTAAGTGTTCAAGCTTCTACACTAGACCTCCCTTCAGGGTTCTTGCAGACTACTTCGTACTCTCACGGACATTGGAGTTAGATGATCGAGTATCTCTTACTAGCCCTGATGTAAGCCCATTGTGCCCCTAAACCCTGAGCCCTAAACCTCAAACATTAAACCCAACCCGTTGTTTACCCCGAAGTCCCTTTCAAAGTGAGCTTCGGGGCGTAGTAATGTTCGGTGTTTCGAAATCAGGGCTATGGTGTTTGGGGTCATGGGGGGATTAGGGTTTAGGGTTTAGGTTTTTAAGGTTTAGGGGTTTAGGAGTCTAGGGTTCAAGGGTTTAGGGCTGTGAGGTTTATCCAGATAAGCAGACGGCTCACGCTGGCCATGTGAAGCTTCATGTTCACAGCTTGTTCGCTATGACCGCGAACATGTGGTGACTCCAGCTAAAATTTGAACAGCCGGCATATCTCCCATTTGCACTACTCTTACCATGCCGTTGGCTACCAGTGGCAGTAGATCCTGCAGTGTCCAAAATTGATGAGAAAATTATGATTTTTCAATTGCTAATTTTGGATGCTTGCACCGCTGTCCATCACATTTCAGGCCCTTTTCTGGACGTTGGCAAGACAATATAGCGTCCTTTGCACAAGCAATTCAGGAGAACAAAAACAGACGCCCCGGAGAAAAAAACAGACGCCTCCGTCAGAAACAATAATTTGTGTGTTGAAGATGGAATATCCTCGGGGTCTAGGGCCTAGTCTAGGTTTAGGGTCCGGGGTTATGGAGCATGGGCCGGTTTATACGGGGAAGCTTGACCATGAAAAGTGCACACACACACACATGCACACCCAGCTTCCCTAAACCCTAAACCCTAATCCCTAATCCCTAATCTCTAAACCCATACACAACGGCCCATCGATTTGTCAAACTAAGGCGGTTGCAGAAGAAGCCCTGACGCTGGAGAAGTTTGCTGCCATTGATGCCCTCCAGAAGGCGCAGGGTTTATAGCAAACTAACATGGAAACCCATATAGTCCCCTTTGAGAAGGACTGTAGTCTTTATCGGGCTCTTTTTGGGTTTCCATGTTAGTTTGGGGGAGTGTAGGGTTCATAGCGTTGAGGGTTAGACCCTTCTTTTGGGGGTATTCCCCTCTATTCCTATTTCAGGTAATAGCGTTGAGGGTTAGACCGCTTTTTTTGGTATTACTCTCTATATCTATTTCAGGTACCTAAAGCTTAATCTTTAGTAGGGGTGGTAGGTGCCATGGTGCAAAGGGCCGGCTCTGTCCCCAAGGATCCAGGGGTTCAGGAATTGGGGTTTAGGGTTTAGGGTATGCTTTGATCTTTGATCCCTAAGTAGGAGTTGGGGCTTAGGGTTTAGGGTATACTTTGATCCCAAAATATCCGACTAGGAACCATTTGGGCCTGAATTTTAATGGTGATGCTGACGATGACGATGGCGATAACAGTGATGACGTATTCAAGCTATGCTTCACGGTTTAGCACTTACGGACTGGAGGGGCTCTAGGATGTTGATTTCAAGGGCTCAGCCTTCTGCCAAAAAGTCATGGTTCGTGGTAGACTTTGCGTTGAGATCCATAGCCTGCGTCGCAACCTAGGGCCTTCCCTTAGAACAGGTGACTCTTTGCAGGTATGGCTGTAGAAGCCTGCTTTCTACCCAACAGTTATTCGCATAAAGGCATAAGCAGCTATAGTGTTATTGTATAACATGCGCCCAAAACCTTTATGAAATTCAATACCTGGAAGGTACCGGTACCATTTCCTGGAATAGGCTAGGGGTCCTGAGAAGAGTTTAAGACTATTGGTTCAGGACCTAGGCAGGGTTAATTAGCAGTAATAGTGATATATTAGGGTCCTCTCATATTCTAAGTATGCTTCAAAAGGCCGCTCTCGTTAGGTCTTCCATGGTTCTTCTCCATGATCTTCGGGTTAAGGGTTTAGCATCAGAGGGTTTAGTAAGTAGGCGATAGAAGGGGTTCTGAGGGCGGCCTGCTTTTAACCTAAACCCCATACTAGCCTATAGAGCCTTTTACAATCCTATGTAGCCCTATGTGACGCCTTTGAAGGGACCTATATAATCCTAAATCCCTAAATCACCTTAAACCCTACTTGCTAGGTCCCCTGACCTTTTCTTTACCCGCATCCACAGCAGGGATCCGGCGTCCTTTTTGGGGTATGGGCTTCCCTGATTGAAGATAGTCCCTCGTGGTGCAATGTTGCTATAGTGGGCTTTTGCTGGGTGGGGGTTTGCGTGTGGTGGTGGAGGGTTCGGGTCATTCGAGACGCCTGGTATGATGGGCACCCATTTCAGGAATTCTATAGGAATATCTTTGAGAACTTCCCGCTTCAATCGTGTAACCACGGCGATAGTGCTGATGGACAAGCGCCTGCGTTTCCATGTGTACCTCAGGTCCTGGGAAGTAGAAGTGTTATGTGCGAGTTTTCCGATAAGCCCTATCTCATGGTTGGCTGTTACATGAGCTATAGTCTAACTCCCAGCATCCCCTTTAATAACGCTTATCAGATCCCCCTATATAGTCAGATAAACGCCTTTAAGGAGTTTAGATAATAGCTCACAAGGTCATTACATTACGATAGGACTACCTGAGTGCGGGGAGGGTGCGCTTATCGAAGGCAATTACAAGAGGAGAGTAGCTGTGTAGGGAGCTTACATTAGCCTCATAGACCTGTTATCTAACTCCCCATGGTCCCTATAGACCCCTTATCCGCACTCGATCCATTGCAAACCCCCCGCCCCCTAAATCCTAAACCCTAAACCCTAAACCCAATCTTAAGCCTCCCTCTTTGGGAGAACGAGGAGCTTCAGCCCGGTGCAGCTTCTTTGGTTCAAGGCGGTGTGCGTTGGAAACCCTCATAGCACCGCGCTTCACCGTCAGAAAACGTACGTGTCTCCTAAGAGGACTTACCCGCCACTGCGCCTGCAAAGAGATTTGGGCGGTTGTCAACATTATAGGGACTATATTGGGGTTCTATGGGGATAATGGAAAAGAAAATGGAAACTACTGTATTGGGGTTATATACCATATTAGTCCTTTTTTGGGTACCCCAAATATAAGGTGCCGTATTATAATAGGGATCCAAAAAGGGACCATGATTTTGACAACCACCCATTTGGGGTTTAGGGGTTTTAGCGTTTAGGGTATATGGCTTCTGGACCCGTTACACGGCTTCTGGGGATATAGACGGATACCTACTGACATGGCTGGTATTTTTGGGATCAAATATGTGTGAGCTATAGTCTACACTCCTCATAGGGACTTATACAGGGACTACCACAAAGGTTATTAAAGGAGATACTAGGATTTTAGATTATGGCTCATATACATATATAGTATACACATACCCATGTATCTAAATATGAATATGCATATATATATACTTATGTAAGTGGAGCTTGGGGTCTAAGATTCAAAGCCTTGCGGCTTCGGCCAGCTGAGTTTCACAGGGATGCTGGGGCTTTTCCGGATTTCTGTTCATGAGCTTAAGTTAAACTACAAAAGGCAGGAAACCACATCATTTATTCTATACCCAGAATATGCCAAGGCAATGTATGCCCTATCAGCAACCCAATTTTTGCAGGAACTTGTCCGTGGCTTCTGAGAAATTCGAGGACCCCTGGGTGTAGGACACCTACGGGTGCTGGACTGTAGCATTCCAATTTCTTAGTACATGACTTCAACAGAACATCTACTAATTGTTGTGTTGGACATGAAAAGTAGTATTCATATTGATAAAAATACTAACGAATAACAGTAATAGATAATGAATAAGACTAGATATTAATAGTAAAAGTACTAAGCCAATAGTAATAATAAGAAGGAAAACAAGTCCCTAAACCCTAAACCATAAATATTAGGTGCCGTATTATAATAGTGATCCAAAACGGGACCGTAATTTTGACAACCACCCATATGGGGGTTATACATCCTATTGTCTGTAATGTGTATTTTTCAGCCCAGACCCTGCACCCCAGAGTCATCTGGATAGGATATCCTCTTCTTGGTTAAGGTATCTTATCGGAACAATATGGGGGTTTACCAAAATTAGGGGTACCATTTTGGGGGTCCCAATAGTAAGGACTATAGTATTTTGGGGTCTATACTGGGTCCCCTTATTTTGGGAAACTACCATATAGCGATACTTGCTTCACTCGCCAAAACGAATGCAGCTCAATCGGGGCTTGCCTGAGGGGATCACTTTACAATAGGGGTCACTTGGGTACTGCCCCCCCTGGATGATATTCAAACGGAGCCCTTCAAGCGACCCCCTCCCCTGAAACCCTAAACCCAATAGATTATGGACTGTTGATGTGCGGGGGCAGGACCCAAGGGGTGACTCACATGTTTGAGAGTACGCAGGGCAAACCCTACATTCAGAGATACCCAGGGCTTAGGGTTCAGGGTAGCTCAATCTTCAGCAATGAGGCCTACGATGCTGAACCAAGAGGCCTTTGCCATTAACTGGTTCCTTCTCGGCATATTGATACAAAACACAAGTTTGCATTACCTATTGGGAGTAGTCCGACGAAAACTAGCCGACATCATATCAAACAATGACCTAGCAAATCTCGAGCCTTGCCCGCTTGCCAAACAGAAGCTACAGTGATTATAGGTTTTCATTTGTGTTTTAATCTCGTTATCATCTACGGATATGCGAATGACCGCGGATGTAGTACTCTTTTCGGATGGAAGACTTTTCGGATGGAAGAAATGTCGCAGAACAAAATTAAACCAGGAGCAGGAAGCGGGCATGCCTTCGCCAGTGTTGCTACTTAGGGTTTAGGGTCTAGGGGATCTTGAAATAGGAAGCTTTCCACACATGGAGAAAGCCCTCACATACCCCACATGAAATAATCTTTTCGCAAGGATCCGCAAAAGGGGGCCCGTGATTTTTGGAAGGTCTACCCAGGCCCGAATTCTCTATTCCCAGACATCCGTATGTACCCCTCTATAACCCCTATACTCCCCGTAGGGACCCTGGCATCCACCCAATCCCTAAACCCTAATCCTTAAACCCAAAACCCTACACCCTAATCTCAAAACCCTAAACACTAACCATAAAATCCAGAACCCTAAACCCTAAATCGCTAAACCCTAAAAACTTTAAATCCGAAATCCCTAATCCCTAAATAATCCCCAAACCCTAATCCCTAAACCCTAAGACCATAAGGATGGCTTCCCGAAGCCTGTCCCTCCTTCTTCCTGTTCTGGCAGCTGCCACGGAGTGCCACGGCTGAGGGGGGGGCTTATAAGTTGTACATGGTAAGGTTCAGCGGGTTAGGGTGTGGGGGTTTAGGGTCAGGAGGACTTAGTAAGTCTACATTCAACTCCATCATTCAACCACTTACCTTAAACCCTAAACCTAAACCCTATAAACCATACTATAACCCGTTGGACTCCGTTGTTAACCGACTTGCGAAGTCAGGTTGAGGGTATTTTTAGGATTTTGGTGACAGGGGCTTATAGTCCCCCTTAAGTAGATAGAATATGGGGTATATTGGGATCTTATTAAAATATACCCAAAGCCATATTCTTTCTACTTAAGGGGACTATAGAGCTTAAGGGGCTTTGGGGTTAGGAATTGCCGCTTGCTTTGATGTGGGGCTTAGGGGTTCAGGAGCTTGAAGTACAGAATTGATTAGTGCCGCGCACAGATGACGAGACGGGCGCACAGGATTTTGATCATTTATGCAAGATCAGAGCAACTCCAGACTGTATTGCTGTTAAGGAACTTATATGCAGTTACGATATACGGAAACCCTAACATCTACCATATACCCATATTCCGTTAACTTAGTTTAAGCTCCTTAGCAGCAACCCAGTAGAAAGGGCCCAGAAACAGTTAAAGAAACCCTAAACCCTAAACCCCAGTAGAAAGGGCCCAGAGGCAATCGAAGGCATGGCTTCATAGAGCTAGAGTGGTAGCGTGGCGGGGGGGATGCAGGTCAGTTGATAGCCTCAAGGCTTGGGAGTCTGTGGATTCTAATATAGGGGCCTAAATAAATACCAAGATAGGGGCTTAGGGATTATTCCGAACATTATGGCTCCATATTCCTTAGGTGGACCCCCACCCAGTAATAGTGACTATAAGGGATAGTGAGGATCATGTTAGGGTCCTCTTATATTCCTATTTTACCACTATTACAGGGTGGGGGGTCCTCCTAACATATTCCCTATATGGGTATTGGTCTAAATTTCCTATAATACGGGGTCCTATATTTGGGTTCCCATTATAATACGGGGCCCTATATAAATTTCCCCCATTTTGGGAACAGTAATTTAGGGAAACTACCATATAGTTATGGTCTATGGTACCTCAAATGGTCCTCAAAAACGATGTTGGTCATTATTAAGGCGCCTGTAGGAGAGCAGTCCTATGAGCTCCCAAGTGAGCTAAAGCCTAGTATCCCGGTTGATAAGCTCTATGATACTCTCATATAATCCCCTATACAAACCCTTCTTTAAGGAGTGTAGACCCTAAATCCTAAGCCCTAGACCCTATATAATCCCCTATATAAGCCCCTTTTTTAGGAGTTCAGACCCCTAGAGCTAAACCCCAAACCCCTCTTAAAGACTACCTGGACCCTCCAATGTAATTCCTTTTTGGGTTTAGGACTTGGGGTTTAGGGTTAGGTCTCTTATTAGGACTACCAAAAAGGTACTACATTGGAGGGTCAGAAGCAGTATTCCCTCAGAAATCCTCATACAGTTAAAGCAAAATCGAGGCCCAAGCCTCTGCTCTGATTATCTAATAAGGGTTTAGGGTTTAGGGGTGTAGGGTTTAGGGTGTAGGGTTTTAGGCCCCTACAGCTCAATACGTAATATCACCGAGTATGCATTTCATTAATCATTTTCTGGTCCAAATGATTGTCCATTATTCTGGTCATTGACAGACCTAGGCCGAGACCCTAAACTCTACATGTTGCCAATGTGACATCTAGATGGGGAGTTCTCTAAAGTGCTTCTGATAGGGATCCCTGTAGCGGGACTCCTTCTATAATGCAGGTCCCTAAATAAGATTCGCCTATTTAGGGAGCAGAATTTCAGCCAAGTCCCATACAATTCTAGCTTTCATGTAATGTTCTACTGTCTCTTCCTTTGATTCTCTATCATTGGGGTAGGATCCCTAAACCCATATAGCCCCTACCTTAAAGCCCTACATAACCCCAATATGCAAGCTGATGACCCGACAGATATTCTAATTATTGGGGCCCCAACCCTAAGCCTAGAGCCTAAAACCCTAAACCCTAAACACCCTAAACCCTAAGCCCTCAAGTCCATATAAACTTACCATTACTTCGGGTTCTCACAACTCCTTAATTCTCAAATTTTAAGAATGACAAATTCAAATAAATCTAATAAACCATGGACTTAACACTACCCCCTACATAAGCCCTGCAGACCCTGAACCCTAAGCCCTAAACTCCAAACCTCTAAACTCCGAACCCTAAGCACCTTCAACCCTCAACCCTATACCATGGAATTAACACTAGACCCTACATAACCTCTTTAGACCCTAAGCCCTAAGTAGTAGCTTCCATCCTCTTCTCCAGTACTATCGCAATATAATCCCAATATACACCTAAACCCCAAACCCCAAACCTCAAACCCTAAACCCTAAACCCTAAAACCCTAATCCCTAAACCCTAAAACCCTAATCCCAAAACCCTAGACCCTATACCCCAAACCCTAAACGCCAGTCTCAGGATTTCTATTCTTCCGGACGCGCGGCTGGTCAGCGACAGCACTCCTCTTGTGACCGGCGCCAGGGCCGAGGTCATTCCAAAGGTGGAGCTGGTGCAGGCCTGACATGGAAAATTCGTTGTTTAGGGTTTGGCGTTTGGGGTTTAGGGTTTGGGGGTTTAGGGTTAAGGGTGTAGGGTTTAGGGTTTGGGGGGTCTAGGGTTTGGGGTTTGGGGGTTTAGGGTTTAGGGGTTTGGGGTTTTGGGTTTTTAGGGTTTAGGGTGGTTCTAATCGGAACCCCAAAAATGTAGTAGGAAAAAGATTAAATGTATGGACCCTGGTAGGTATGTTCCCATGATATTCCTACTATGTTCTTTGGGTTCCCTGTTTGGGGTTCTCAGTAAAGTCCCTTTAAGTTGTTTGCCTAATTGCAGGTGTCTCTGTAGGGTCAAGGGTTTAGGATTTAGGGTTTAGGGTTTGGATTTTAGGACGCCATACAAGCACTGCTGCCCTTTTAAGTTTGCAAGAGCATGATATATGGTCTTCCACGCTAGTTTCGGGGATCTTTCTGAGAGCAAAGGATGAGACGCCCATCGTGAACAATGCCAGCAACCCTGGCGATCAGGCAGCTAGAAGAACCAATCCCTGAACCCTGAACCCCAAACCCCAAACTCTAAACCCCAAACCCTAAACCCCAAACCATAAACCCCAAACCCCAAACCCCAAACCCTAAACCCCAAACTCTAAACCCGAAAACCCTTCGTCTCCCTAAATAGGGGGATCCCCCATATAGTTCAAAAGACTAGGATCCTTCGTCTGGGGACCCGCAAAGTGTACCCTTAACTTTGGGCCTCTATATATATATGTGAGAGGCACCTC
>CAJNIZ010011681.1:27360-39022 GCA_905231905.1 Symbiodinium pilosum | reverse complement strand
AACCCCAAAACCCTAAAGCCCTAGACCAGGCAATTTTCAGTCAGCACCTTCAGGCAGAAGAGCCTCCTTGGGAGAAAACCGCTCGAGAACTGCAAAGATTGTGGTACTGGGCCCACCCAATAACCTGTACAATGTTATGGGTTAAGGGGGACCCTCTATCCCCAAGATTCCCCCTAATCCCTGACCCCTAAATCCTAAACCCAAAGTATGACTCTAGATAATATGGTAGTTTCTCCCCAATATACTGTCATCCTTAGTATTTCCTGCGCCTAAACTCCAAAACTAGACCCCAAACCCTAACTAATATATTGATATCCTTTTTTCCTTTCCAAAGCAGGATGTGGAGGCCCGATGGTTGGGCATAGCTCTCAGCAGCTGGGCATGCAGTTGGTCGACTCAGGACAACAGAGATCATGAGTTAGGGGTTTGGGATTCAGGATAAGGGGGGGTAGTATAGGGGGTACTTGGTGGAACGAAGACGAGAAGGCTAATCTCTCGACCTGAAGCCACATCCTTAACTTTGGTGGGCAGGGCGGACATCAGTCTTTGTAGATTTTTTCAGGGCTTACACTTTTGTGTGGTACATGATCGTTATGGGCTCTCCTAACTACGCCCTATCTTACTTCCCTGCTTTCCCCCTAAATCAGCCGTAGTCATCCTTACAGAACCTCAATTAAAGAGGAACTCAGGGAGGCAGTATAGTTGGAGAGTGGTAGGGGAATCCGTGGCTTTGGGGATCCCCAGACTTTCACCCAAAGCTTTTTACCACAAGCTCCAAATCATATACCAATAACCATATCCATGACCTTATCCATTTCATTCTATAACCCATATCCTGACCTGAACTGAGAAATTATGGGTGAGTAAGAACTCCCCCAGGCCGTACACCCCTCCGTGTCACGTGCGCTCTCCCTGTTAGAACCATGTATCAAGTGCGTATCCTATTCCGTTCCAGCATCCTTCGAAGAGTTTCGGCCTAAGCTGGCAGCTCAGATGCTTTTCATTTCTGGATTTGCTACCTCCATGGGTTGCAAAGTCGGGACGGTTTACCCATCATGGTGAGCGTTTCGTGAGGACAGTTGCAAGGGTGATTAGTTTGTGCCATGACCAAATCGTGCAAATCCCTGGCGCCCTTGCTCTGTGTTGCTCTTGGTTTTTTTGCCACAAAGCCTCTGCAGTTCTTCATAGGCTGTACTTGTCCATCGAGGAAAACTTCGGCCAGCACAGCAAAGCTGGCATGTGGTGGATTCGAGGAGGACAAACAAGAGTGTAGGGAAACTTCCTTCCAGGAGCAATCTAGTCTCGAGCCACAATCTGGCGACGGGAGTCCTGATTTCGCTTCTGAAGATGAGTTGGGGCAGCTGTTCGTGCAGCAGTGGGCAAAGACTCCGTGGGGTCATAGTCATGCACTAGTAGGAGGCTTTGAGACTGTTCGTGTGATGAGCGGCGTTGTTGATCTTCTAGCAGTTCACAGAAACCACAAAGAGTTGCTGGTCTTGGAGCTGAAAAGGAAACATGCCTCGCATCGTGTGTTGGGGCAACTGCTCAGATACTTGGGTGATGCTGCGTTGCTGTGGCCCGAGTTCACCGTGCGTGGTGCAATTGTCGCTGGGCATGCAACAGATTGCGCCCAAATTGCCTTGGCTGCTACCCCGTGGGTGAACTTCTACAGTTTCACAGTGGCTGGAAGCCTTCTGGAAATCGCATTAGTGGTGCCTGTTCTGTCTTTTTCGATGGCAAGCATCACCATGCCACCCCGTTTTCTCTACAATGTATGGCACAGAGGTAAATGGAGCAATACTCATGACCTTATGACAGGACGCCGGCTCTCTTGCGCAGACCTTGAACTGGTTGGACGAAAAAAGGACGGGCAGGATGATGAAATTCTGGTTGTTCACATGATCGACAAGAAGTCAAGCTTCCCAAGATTGTCGGCGCTTCTCCTGGAAATGGGCAAACACATCGCCACTGGATACAGCCTTGTGCGTGGTGCTTTGGTTGTGCGCGAAGCTACACCGAGACTTCTATATGCGGCGAGAGCATGTGGTATCGAAGTATGGGAAACTTGCAGCTGGTGTTCCAACTGGAAGCGACCTCTCTGTCAAAAGCGCAATACAAGAGGACGGGTCTGGACAACTCGCACAATCACACTTCTAAGAGAGCAACTAACTGGCGGCCCTCTTGTTGGGGCCAGCAACAAAAACTTTAAAGAACTCATATGCCAGTGGGAAAAGTGCCTGTTTCTAGAGGACCCAGCTGTGTCTTGAGATGGGTCCCCCAAAACACCCTCAAGCTACTACTTGTAGTATAGTTGCCCCTTGGGCGGTATGGCAAGCAATGCAGCAATCATACCTAAAGCGTCTATCTCTTGTTTCCTTATCCGCCAACTTCTCACTGCTTCTTATGTTTCCTCAATCAGATATGTCATCTTTAACATGTAATAACATACCTAAAATTCATATTAAATCTCAGTCTTCCCATCTTCTTGTACAACCTACATACTAAAACTCTAGCTAGCAGTTTCCATGTTCTCTGAAATTCCTACTCTACATCGTATATATGCGTAAAGAACCCCACAGTTTTCGTTGTCTTTTCCATGAACCCCTATAGTGCTAAACCCAAGTATCCATATAGGCACCATATCATCATATGACCCCCTACATTTGTGTATAGTACCCCTTAATCCTAAATCCTACATCCCAAACCCTAAAGCCCTTGGCCCTGAACCTTAAACCCCTCAAACCTCAGTTTTCATTTTCTTGTCCATTCCCTGCTCTATTCCCCTATGTCAGCCGAAGCACTAAACCTTAAACCCTAAACCCTAAACCTTATACCCTAGGCCCTGAACCCGAAGCCTTGCACGCTAAGCCCTAAACCCTACACCATAAACCTAATCCCCAAACCCTAAACCCCAAACTCTAAACCCTAAACCTCAAACCCTAAACCCCAAACTCTAAACCCTAAACCTCAAATCCTAAGTCCCACACTCTAAACCCTAAATCTCAAACCCTAAACTCTAAACCCTAAACCTCAAGCCCTAAATCCCAAACTCTAAACCCCAAACCAAAAAATCCCAAAGACCCTTTGAAACCACCAACCGCACGAGGCCATGTCGGCTGGGTCATGTCAGAGTCGCCTTTGTCCTTGGGTCAGAAGACAGCCGCCTTCCTGCTCAGCGCGGAGAAGGAAATCAGGGTTTACTACAATAATTTCGTAGCTGTTGTTTTTGAGGGGTGGTGGTGTGACTTGTTTCGTTTCAAGCTTATTGTTGTGAAGCCTTGAAATTTCAAAGCCCAAGGGAAATTTTGAAACTCGATTTGGAACCCTAAGCAGTTGTAAGTTTATGTGGTCTTGAGGGTTTAGGGCTTAAGGCTTAGGACTTTAGGGTTTAGGGTTCAGGGTTTGAGTTTAGGGTTAAGGCTTAGTGCTTTAGCATAGGCCTTAAGTTTTCAGGTTTAGGGCTTTGGGGCTTAAGGTGTAGGGTTGGGGCTGAGGGCTTTAGGACTTGGGGTTTAGAGTTAAGGATTTAGGGTTTTGGGCTTGGGGCCTGAGGTTTAGAGTTAGTAAGGAATGGATAAGAAAATGGAAGTTACCTCAATTTGTTTAGGGATTAGGGCTTATGAGAGGTTCAGAGCACTTGGTCACGTTTAAGGTGTGGATGGGGCTTAGAGTGAGTTCAGGGCTTTCAGGGCAGTCTGGAGCAGGACGAACTGGTCAGGTCGAAGTTCAGGACCTAGTTTTTTGCAGGCTGAGGAGGATTTTCCAGGTTTTTTTCAGGTGGGTAGTTACTAGGTTACTAGATGGGTACACTCATAATGGGAAATACTGGCTGTAGCTCGTAGAGGCCAATTCCGTAGTACAAATGGCCTCGTTTTGAGGGACCACGACCCACCTCCATGCAAGGTAGGGAAAAGTTCGACTACCGTTATAGAGAACCCCTAAGGGTCCAAGTACCCAATAATCATACACTTTCCCGAAACCTGTACTAAAATTACTCAACCCTAAACGCTAAACCCTAAACCCTAAACCCAAGTACCTAATGTTTGGGTACTTGGACCCTCTGAGAACTACATGGAGGCTCAGGGACCTGGTAAGTAAGGGGGTTGGAAGTTAGAAGTCCCTCAATTGAGGCTGGCCTTTTGATAGCCCATCTAGCCTAGTCACTACATCCCATGAGCCAATCACTTTGAAATAGCACTAGAGTTCCGTACTTTACTTGCTTGGCCGCAGGGCTAAGGCAAGAGGTCACGGATCACATGGGCGATCATGGACATTAGGCTTGCCGTAGCAGATTTGTGATTATCCATAACACACGTGCGTATACAAGGGGCTGGGGTTGTCAACATTACAGCCCCTTTGTAAAGTACCTGTAAACTGACGGGATTCTACAGCACCGATCCCGAAAAAGGTAATATTTTGGTAACATCCCCCATATGTGCATTATGCATACATATATATCATATATCTAACCACGCTAGAGTGTGACGTCTGTGACGTGCCGCATAGCCTTAAGGCCTTTATCTCCAGGTAAACGCTAAACCCTAAATCCCCCGAATAAACCCAAACCCTAAACCTCAAATCCCCGCTCCTCGAACCTAAACTGTACCCCAAGATCCGCTCGCAAACCCCTTCCCTCCGTTTAGGGTTTAGGGTTTAGGGTCCCTACGTACACCTTAAATCCTAAACCCTATAATGCCTATAACTATAATGGCTTCTATGTTCTTTTCCACTCCACCACTTCCCCAAAACCACTGACTTGAGGCTGTTTTCCATGTGCTTTTGCACCGGCCCCCCCTCAATGCAACGGCAGGCAGCCTACTCGAAGAGGATCATATTTAGAAATGATATTCTCTAATTCCCTACTATAACCCAAATATTGCATTCCCAACAAAAACGTAGTAGTTTCCATGTTGTTTTCCATCATCCCCTTATAAGCCCAGTATAGGGTTTCCGGGGACACTTAAGAGTACATACAGGGTGCGTAGTAGGCAAATACGGATCCCAGGGTTAAGGGCCCATACTAGGGGCCACCGGTTTCAACTTTGGCACCCTAAACCCTAAACCCCTAAATCCCTAAACCCTAAATCCCTAAAGGCTAAACCCTAGACCCTAAATCCCTAAACCCCCCTAAACCCTAGACTTAATGTGCCTGCAAGAAGCCTGCTGGAGGAGGATCATGAGCGGAGCCCCCATCAGACCATGGCGCTCTCAGCGTGCCTTGGGCTTTTGAGTTTAGGCGTTTAGGGTTTAGGGGTCTGGAGTTTAGGGTTTAGAATTTAGAGGTTGGGAGTTTAGGGCTCAAGGTTTAGGGGTTTGAGGGGTTTGTGGTTTAGGGTTAGAGATTTAGGGGCTTAGAGTTTCTTTGACTTGTGTAGGGTGAGGACTTCAGGGCTAGGGGTTGGGGTGTAATTAGAGAAGTTCGGGGCTTTAGGTTTAAGAGGTAGGGTTTCAAGGTAATGTCTTCCAGTGCAGGTTGATGATTGATGTACGGTTGAGGGAGTAGGAGTAATGTTTTCCAAATGCAAGGTCTTATAATAGTTGATAAGAGGATTTTGGTAACCCAAATCCGATTGTAAGGACCTCTAAGAGTCACATGATGATCACAGGGGTTAGGTAGCCCCAAACCCTTGTATTACTAATAGTAGTCGCAAGATGGGCTTGTCGTGACCCACCCTTCAGCAGCAGAATATTTCGAATTGAGGGAGTGGTGCTTCATAAGGGAGGAGAGATAAACCCCCCAACAACACAAACCCCAGACCCTAACTAAACCCAAACCCTAACTGAACCCCAAACCTTAAACCCTTAACCTATGGAGCCCAGGGACCCTGAACCCGCAAAGCCATGGCACCACGTGCGGTGCTTCCTTGTTGAAGGGCTTTCATATGCAAATACACACACTGCCAAACTAACATGGAAATCCACATAGTCCCCTTTCAGAAGGACTGTAGTCTTTATAGGGCCCTTTTGGGGTTTCCCAAATAGTGTGTATGTTTTTGTAGTGCTTTGGGATCCCAGGCTTCCAAGGTTGTTAAACAAATCCTAGTGAGGGGCCTCCAGAATCTAGGGTTCAGGGGTTCAGAGTTTTAGGGTTTCAGGTTTAGGGATTTAGGGTTTAGGGGTTCAGGGTTTAGGGGTTTAGGGGTTCAGGGCCGGTTTAGGGGTTCAGGTTTTAGGTGTTTAGGGGTTTAGGGTTAATCCCCTGTAGGTCCATACGGCCCCATACCCCCACACTACCATGATTACAAGGATCCCCACCCCCCTTCCCTCCCCCAAAAAAAAGTGGCAACAAAGCGTGGGTACCCCAAGCCCTGTACATCCCCATGCTTCCGCATGTGGCCCCATGCATCCCTGATACCCCCCTTGAAGGCACCCCTCTTTCCCAACAGGCCCTAAACCTCTAAACCCCTAAATCCGAAACCCCTAAACGATCAGGCCCTAAACCCTAAAACCCTAAACCCGGCTCAGCTGAGGCTATCTATGCTTGGCATCTCGGTAGGACGGCAGCACAAAGTCCACGCAAATCCGTCCTCCATCCCGATACACGCTCATACCATGTCGCTAGGACGCAATTCAGGGTTTCGGGTTCAGGGAGTTTGGAATTCAGGGCTTTTGCACGGTTTGGGGGGGGTTCAGGCGGTTTAGGGTTGGGGGCTTTGGGGGGTTTGTGGGCTGAGGGTTTAGGTTTTAGGGTTTGAGGACTAGAGGGAGATTTGAGGTTATATACTGGAATGTATAGGGTTATATACAGAATGGAAGGGAGAATGGAAGCCAGTTACTACGTATGAATTTGGGTATTGGGTGTGTTGGGGGCTACTTTCTACATGGAACCTTGAAAGGACTGTGTTTTGTTGATACTAACAGTCCTGCATGACCTTAGTTAACCTTAGTTTGCTACTGTAGCAGGGCAGTTGAGGTCGTGCAGCATTTTCGGTATCCGCCGCATGGGGTTCCAGCTTTTCAGTTGAGTGAGGGTTTAGGGTTTAGGGTTTGGGGTTTGGGGTTTAGGGTTTAGGGGTCAGTGAACAAACATGCAGAATTCTTTCCAAAGAGTCTCAAAACGTAGGCCCATTTCAGAACATCTCGTAGTCATAGATGTCCCCCAGGATATCATCACAACTATACAGGGAACAAAGATTACTAGGGGCGTGGGAGGGCTTTTGGCTTTTTCTTTGTAGAAGGCGCTTGTAGTAGTTGAGTTCGTACCGTGAAAAAACCGTTTCGCGCCTATTTAGGTTTAGGGTTTCAGGGTTTCAGGGTTTTGGGGGTTTAGAGTTTTAGGATCTAGGATTTTAGGGATTTAGGGTGCTGGGCTTTAGGTTTGGGATTGTAGGGTTTAGGGTTTAGGGGTCTAGGGTTTCAGGGTTTAGGGGACAGTCTTCCTGGGCGTTGGTAAACAGAACCCCCATGAAGGTTCTATCACAAACCCTCACCCCACATACCCTATACCTCTCAGCCTTATATCCCTAAATCTTAAGCCCTAAACCCTAAATCCTAAACCCTAAACTCTGTATCCTGAACCTCAGACACTGAGCCCAAAGCTCAATTCTGAACCCTAAACCATATGCATCCCATGTAGAGCCTATATCAACCCCCAAATAAGCCCCATAGAAACCCTAAACTCCACAATAGACCCTCATGTAACGCTTAAGTCCGAAAGCCTTAGCCCCTGAATAAAACCCCATGCAACCCTCAGAATTAAACCCTGAACCCTAAACAGGACTGGTAAAAAAAAAACTCAACCCTCACCCCTAAATCCTTCATACATGAACTCTAAAGCCTGAAACGCCCTAAGCCTTACCCCTTGATCCCTAAACCCTAAACCTGGAATCGGTGAAAAACCCTTTCGTTGAGGTTTGGTGGCATTCCATGGGTTCTGCTCATTCCGATTGTGCCGGAGTTGAATCGAAAGCAAAGGTTAGAGATTGCACTTTAGGGTTCGAAGGTTTAGGGTTTCAGGGTTTAGGTTTTGTTAGGTTTTTAGGATTTGGGGTTCAGGATTTCGGGAATTGGGGTTTAGGGTTTCAGGATTGAGGGTTTGAGCGTAGGACTGTGGGTTAAGGGTTTAAGGGTTAGAGTGTTGGGATTTAAGGCTTTAGGTTCAGGGTCTGGAGTTTAAGACTTAAGCTGGAAAGGTCTGGGATTTGAGCATTCAGGATGTAATGTTGGGGCCTGATTTGTGTAGGGCGGCCCCCCCAAACGAATATGGGGGCTCAATTAGTGAGATGGGGGAGTACCCCCCAAACATTCCATGGTTTTTAGGGTTTATCTAAAATTCAATTGGAGAGATCAGGCTCGGCTCGGATCCTAGGTTTACAATGAATTCAATAGGATGGATCAGGATGGGCTCGGATCCTAGGTTTACATTAAATTCAATAGGATGGATCAGGATCGGCTCGGATCCTAGGTTTAACATAATTTCAATAGGATGGATCAGGATCGGCTTGGATCCTAGGTGTAGATTAATTTAATAGGATACATCAGGATCGGCTCGGATCCTAGGTTTACATTAAGTTCAATAGGAAGGATCAGGATCGGGGAAGGTTGGCTTTTTGAAAGCTGAGCCTTTAAAAGTAAAAGGTTTTTGCTTTCTGCTATTTTTAGGCTTCCCTGATTTGACGGATAATTGAGGCCCCCCGAAAGCGTTCGTCGTATGGATTTTTGGTTTCCGTGGTTTCTAATTGCAATCCAACCGTTCGGGGCAGGGGATATAGATACCAGAACATGTACCCTAATCCCTAAACCCCTAAACCCTAAACCCCTAAACCCTAAACCCTAAATTAGTGTAGGGGGCTCTGAATTTAAGCAATATCGTACTTGAGATTTACAGAAGTTTCAGGTGGCACTTGAAGCAGCGACCGGGACTAAGTAGTCAAAATCAAAAGCGCAAGGTATGGCGGTTTAGGGTCTAGGGTTTAGGGTTTAGGGTTTAGCCAAGAACGGAGAGTCAGACGTGAAGACGGATGGAAACGGAGATTGTATGGTGATGTATAGGGCTTAAGTCCAAGTGGGGTTGAAAAATCCAACTTATAACCCACCACCCTGAGCCCTTGGTAGTATCCTGTAGCCTCCTATATATGACTACCATTCATTCAGGATAGCACTCGTGTTTCGTGGTATACCGGCCTAGTTGCCAAAGGCAACCTGCAGTAGACTCCCGGAGAGCCGGCCGTCTAAGCGTTTATGAACAAGGGTTTAAGGTTAGGGGTTTAGGGTTATGTTTAGGTTTATAAGGGTTTCGGGATAAAAGCCATTTACTGGCTTGTGACATGGGGCTTTCTGGAATTGGACCGTGCGTGTTACATGGGTCGATGTCAGCGTCATTGGCTTAAGCGTGTTGAGGTTCACGGTCTGCAGCAAACTGCGCTGATCTTTCACAGGTGTCGCAATGATTCTTCAACTGATGGTCCAAATGATACGGTTGATGCGAAGAATCCTGCACGACCTACGCACCTGATCTCTTTGGAACTATAGAATTCTGACCCTAAACCCCAAACCCTAAAGCCTAAACCCCCCTAAGCCCCGCCTAAACCCTAAACCCTGAACCCTAAATCCGAGACTCGGTGACACAGGGTGTTTGGTATCAGCCGTGGCCTCTTTTTTGAATTGCAGCATCCAATCTCTTGCCTGTGGACGTTTTCCTTGCTTGATGTGGAAATACTGTTAGTGGCTTACCCAGAGGGTCCAAGTACCCAATAATTAGGTACGTGGGTTTAGGGTAATAGTAATGTTAGTACAGGTTTTGGTAAGGTGTATGATCATTGGGTACTTGGACTCTCAGGGGCCGTGGATGGTTGTATAATTTGACGGATGGTTACTATGGATTCGACCCTAACATTGCTTATGTCAATATTATACCCTTGCTATGGGTCCTATATATGATTGTTGCATATGAGGGGCTGTTAGTGGCGAGGGCCAGGCTGAATGGTTTAGTTACCATCAAAGACTGCTGGCTGCACAGATGATTATACGATTAATGTTATTAATTAATTGTAACTACTACTATTGATAACATTATGTTTGCTAATTCAAAAGCTCAGGTGCTTGGCGTTGCTATGGCAAGCGTCATCCAGGCAAGCACCGCAGAAACCTGAATACTTGGAATAGTAGGGTTTAGAATTTAGGAATTCAACCCTACACCCTTAACCCCTAAACTCCTAAAACCCCCTAAACCTTGACCCCTAGGGTTTAGGGCCTAGGGCTTAGGGCCCTAGTCCCAAAATTGGAGAGACCCCCAAATATTATGGTCCCTATTATAGGGACCCAAAAAGGTACCCTTAATTTTGGGAAACCCTAAACCTTAAACCCTCTACATCCCTATACACCCCTGTATAACCTATATATCCCCGCTTCAAAGGTGCACCAAAATCTTGGAAGCCCTAAACCTTAGACGCTCTACATCCATATCGCTTATATAACCCCTATATCCCTCTTTTGAAGGTAAACCCTAAGCTCTAAACCCTAAACCCTAAATTTTGGGAAGCCTCCATGCGTGATAAGCTTCAAATTGTGGCAGGGCCCAGGTTGAAGCTTTCTTTGCATAAGGGTGTTTTGCCTTTTGTTTAAGGTTTTTGGGTTTCAGGGTTTAGGCTTTCGAGTTTTAGGGTTTAGGGTTTTAGGCTTTAGGCTTTTAGGGTTTTAGGGTAGTGGTGTCAGTCTTAGCAAGGCAAACATGAGGTCACCGCGAAAGAGCCCCACTGAGCATGTGTCTGTATGTTCGAATCCTTCTACAAACTGCTTCTAACCCTAGACCCTATAGTCCCCCTGAAGTAGATAGAATATGGCTTTCGGTATATCATCATATGATCCCCATACCCCATATTCTATCTATTAAAGTGGGATTCTAACCCCAAACCAGTAGGGGTGGTAATAGCAGCTGTGGCCAACACATCTTGCATCCTTGCATGGTGGCAGGTAGTCAGCCTATATTCCGAGTGGTCCGACGCAAAGGACAAGCTGGCCAGAGGTGAGCCCTTAGCTCCTCGTCATCGATTACCTGTGGGGAGTTTATGATGCAGGGCCTGGTGCAGGGGTTCCGAAGGTAGGGTTTGGGTTTTGGGTTAGGGGTTTAGTGGAGATTTAGGATTCCTGTTCAGGCACTTAGCTACGGGCTTTGCTACTTGAAGATGTCATGTTTCATGCCTGACCTGCTTTTTTTTGGGGGGGGGCTGAGGGGGGTGCGGCATTTTGGATTTATCTTTTTGTGGGCGAGGCAGTTGCAACAGTTTCCAAAGCCCCTGGGAAGAGTTCGGGCATCGAAGCATGGGGATTTGAAGAAACTTGTGCGTCACTCTAAGCGCTAATAAAACCTAAGCCCTAACCCCTTCTGTTTATTTCTTGGTGTTCCTCATGGCCTACACAATCAAATGGAGCTGCTCTCTGCCGACACGCAAACCAGTGCAACTCTCATGCCATCATACATGCACCAGAACACATGAGAGAGTTTAGGGTCTAGGGCATATAGTCCCCCTGGAGTGGATAGCATATGGGTTTGCCCTAAATCAGAATAAGATCCCAGCATAGCCCATATTCCAGGTATGTAAGGGGGATTATATTCGCAAGGAGATTTGGAGTTGTGAGAAGCAGGGTTCACACGGGCCCAAAACGAGTTTGTTGTCCATCCATGGAACAAGTCTTTCGACCCATGTGAACCATAGTCTAAACT
>CAJNIZ010011680.1:0-10716 GCA_905231905.1 Symbiodinium pilosum | reverse complement strand
AGGTTACTTAGATTACTTAGATAGGTTCTCAGGGCCATATGACTTTAATTGTGGGGCAAATCTAAGGGGGGCCGAACTATTAAATAGGAACACTAATTGTTCAGGGGGGGGACCCCCCTATACTAAACAGGGTCCAACGTTACCAGAAAAGAGCATGTCGGCACACTCCGTGTTAGAGGACACTTGAACGAAAGCACTCTCCAGTACAAGAGCATGATACAAAATGGCTACGAATTGAGAGCCTGCGCTTCATTTGCGCCACCTCGCAGCTTACTGCTGAGAGTTGCGCGGCTGTAGATTCAGGGCTAACCCCGCCATAAATTGCCATGGTAATTCTCTCCTGATCCTGGCATCTGCAGGTTCTGGCAGCTGCAAGTTATTGCCTAATCTATCTGAAGCACCCATGTCCTCGAAATCTGTGATCCACTCATAAGCCTCCATGAGTTTAGCAGAGGCCACTTGCAGAACCCATGAGGAGTGTTCGTGGCAACGACACAAACATTTACATGGCCCCTGGAAACGGTAGAAGACTGCTTCTTCATTCCGGATCGAGACGTCCACCCAATAAGAGGATCTAGCACGGTCACTTGAGTGCGGTTAAGGCAAACTAAACCCTAAAACCATTCTCTCCTCAGAATAGCCTGTAAGCATAGTAAAAGTAGCTTCGTATTGGAGGCTGGCTTGCTCCCATTCTTAAACCCGCCTCAGAAAGCATGCCGGGCGGACGCTTAGCGGGTCAGACTCAACTGTCGTCCCAGGCTCCATTCCCTGGCTTAAGATCTTGCTTGACATTGCATGACAGGCGCTGTCCTGTTTGCAGATTTCGAACTTACCCCAAGAGGTCGCAGAATGTTTTGCAGAGCGCGAGGAAGGCTTGCTTTGTACATGTAATCTGCGTGCAGTGGCATGCGGCGCCCATCGTTGCTTCTTCTGGAGGCTTCATATTTATTGCACCATCCGCTCCGGAAAGGGTGTTGAGAGCGACTGGATTTTGGCCCATGATTACTTTCAGCTGCATGACGCTCTCTTGTCCCCGGCGTCCCCCAGAGGGAAAACAAGTACGTACAGTACCTTTTTGAAAATTCTGCTTCTTTCGCATGCCGGTAATGAATTCATTGAAGCAACAGATACTGGGTGAAGTTTGGAGGGTGAGCTTGGGCTTGAAATCTTGTGCAGTCATTGAAGTCATTACATCAATCAGAACTTGGCGGAAGCCCCATATTCGCAAGTCTTGGGAGCTGTGCCTTTTTGTTTACAACTCTTTGAAAGTGGCCCGAAGTCTCAGATGCAGTGAAGCGATGATTCGGATGTGGTATTGTTGCAAAGGGGAGACTCGAACACTGCAACTGATGCTACTTGCAGTTGGCGGGGAGCTCAGATTACAGCCAGTTCCACGGGGAAATTTCAGAAGCTTTCATTTTGGCACACTTTGCTTGCATCATGCCAGAGAAGAGGCAAGCTTCCTCCTCCTTTCATAGCCGTTTTCTTGCCTTTGGCCTGGTCCAGGCGGCAAAAAGGAAAACCCAGTTGATTCAATTAACATGCCGCTTTTCAAGATAGCTCAACCTTGGCAATACATGGCAATACTGGCTGGATGGCTCCATCGGGCAGGGAATTTCATTTATGATGTAGCGCGACAGGCGGATTGACCGCTCTCTTCTCAGTCTTGGCTGTTGCAGTTGTCAATGCCACTGACGATGGCTATTGCTGTTTGTTGGAACGCTGTGTTGCTTTCTCGCTCGATTCCGGCTGTCTATCCTCTGCTCTTTTCTTTGACCAAGTGATTGGTACCCATGTTTCTGGGTCTATTCTTTATGCACATCTCCGAACGAACTTAGGTAATACGCCAAGGTCATGAAAACCATCAAGTTCTAATTTTGCCGTGCATTCTTTAAAATCTTACAAGATGCTTTTTCATAAGACCAAAACTCTGGGTTTAAGACCTACTTTGAAGCCGGAGCTTCCACTCCAAACAAGCCGGCAGAATTGCATGGGCACAGACTTTCAACAAGAACTCGTGCTCCTATCCATGAAAATGCCTCAGGCACCCTGCGCAGTTTTCCAGCAGGCATGCTCATCGCAAAGTACTCTGCTTGGTGCAGCAAGTTAAGCAAACAAATGCTCCAAATGAAGAAGCCAGCAGACTGGAAATGGGGAGATATGTGGGTTGTCGACTATCCTTCATCTTGAATCGGGCGCTTGCGCCGTGCTTGCGCTGAGCCTTTCTTTTTAGCCGTGCTTGGCTGAAAGCGTGTGACGGGGGCATCCTGTGCTTTGCACAGCACACGAGAATTTTGGCTGAAAATGGTTTCGTGCAGGCTCATTATGCCGAAAAATTAGATTAGATGGCTTAAATCAATATGAAGCATAGATGGCCAAGCTGGCCAGAAGCAACCACATTTTGAACAGCGCCGCATAACTGCTACAGTAAAGACATTCGAGAGCGCTAATGGGCTAGAGGCTAACAGCTAGCGCTGAGCTTGTGCGAAGCTTGCCTGGATTCGCCGTGTAATTTGAATTTTTGCTGTTGCTGCTGTTGACGTCATGGCTTGCGTGGAGCCATAGTCCAGTAGTCAAACCCTTGCGCCGTGTGTGCGGAGCCTCCGCGCGCAGGAGATTTCTACAAATTATGTTGTACACCGTTTTCGTGTAATATAAAATTGTAGACAAAGGGTTTCGGACAACCTTCACATAAAGCATAGATAAGCTGAGATAACAAATAATGTTGCACCTTCTTCAAACTTGGGCGCCGCCCCTCCCCTCAACAGGGTCCCCAGCAAATTACAAATTGGGCGTCCTTTACGGCTTCAGAACCTCCAGTGATTCTGAGGCCTCTTGGGATCGATTTAAAGGGATGGTCTTGGGCTAGGATTCTAAGGGTTTCGAAAAGAGGCGTTTAATAAGACTAGTTGGGTTCAGATTCACGATTTGGTACTTATTTGGATTTTGGATGTCTCTGAGGGCTGAGCTGGGATAGGATTTCAAAAGGGCTGCCTGTGACATCCTCTTCTTGGGGCCTCAAAACCTGCTGGCGCGGCGGGATGACAGATTAAAGAAAGCCTCCAAACAATGGTGACTATTCAAACTCCAGGGATCTGCTGGACTACACCCTTTGCCCAAATGATCTGGATTCTTAAGGCTTCGAAATTTTTTTGTTTTATAAATCATACTAAAACTAGCTGGGTTCAGACTCAAGATTTGGTACTGGTAAGTATTTGGATTCTGGATTTCTTTGAGGGCTGAGCTAGGAAAGACGTTTAAAAGGGCTGCCTTTCAAAATCCTTGTCTTGTGGCCTCAAAAGTTATTCAAGGTCTTCCCAACAATGCCCTGAAATCGAATAAGCCAAAGCACAGTATTCAAGGTCTCTTCACCAAAAAGTCAGCGCAACATTAACCCATCTTGGAGAACATCTGTTTGCGTGGACTTCTTCAAAGCGCTGTATCTTAAAATGTACTGCATGTCATACCTTAGAATGCCCGGGCTTTTGCTGCCGCTCTTTTGGAGCATATCAACTCCCACGAGCGCAGCCTCAAAAAATTCAGAGCTCCACTAAGCAGCTCCAAAGGCAGTGGATCACAGAAGCCCTTGACCCCAGCGACAAACAAACGCTAATCAGTCATCAATATCCTATCAAAAACTTGGGATCTTGAAGCCCTGGCTGCAATAACGGAGCTGTTTCGTCCCGAAGCCCCAGGCCACCGTTGAACCAAGTTTCCAATGGTGCATCTAGGAATTGGAGTGACAGTGCATAACTTTAAGCAGAGCTCGTGCGTGTCCGGTGGACCTCTGTCAAGCGTCATCAGAGATATGAAGCCCAGACTCAAAATAAGCTCTGCAGAAATCGGTGAATACTGCCCAAGGATGCAGCGCGACTGCAAATGTAGTATGTTGCGCCACTCTGAAGATGTGGGATGAACTCCCCATCTCTCGAATCTCTTCTGACCTGTTTGGGCCTGCCGTGCCTGACCAAAACTCCCAGTGACGCCAAGCGAGGCTTGCCCCAACAAAGGTCAAGTAGGCCAGCACCCCACACTTGAGGCTTTATGAGCTCACACCGTGAACCTTCCAAACCCAAAAGTCCTTCATCTCCCTCAAACGAAACCCTATTCTGCAACGAAGCTGGCTCCCTCCTTGCCGGGATCCACGAACTTGCTCGCAGTGGCACCGGACATGCTTGTCAGGCTCAACAGAACCTCAGCATTCATGGCTTATACCCTCCTCCAACTCTGTGCAGCGTGGCCCTTTACGTCAAATAAGCTGGCCGAAGCATGAAGAAGCTTAGCCTAACTAAGTTGACAAGCAGCAATGCAGCAACCTTTGCCCAAAAGGCTGTGCTTGATGGCTTGCTTGAGAAGTGCCCCACAATGTCACAAGTTTCGCTCGTAATTGAGAAATGCACCGCCCAAAGCTACTCACGCTTGGTAAGCCGCCCCCACACAGCACTCTTTTCTGCAATTCTCGTAGTGCTCAGGTTTCAACCAAAACTTTGGGATTCGTTCTTGACGATGGAAACCTGGAAGCCTGAAGGGCCTAAGCCGGGAACACCTTCAAAGCATTGGGCGGTTTGGTTGAAGTTTGGTGGTTAATTCGGGATGGCTTCGGAGGAAAGGGAAACGTAGGGAAACCACAATTGCCAGCCAGTATTGACCCACAAAGGACGGAAATGTAAGCAGGCCTGGCAAAATCGCATCACGACCAAAAAAGTTGCCACTGCAAATCTCGAGAACAGGGCCCGCAGCGCTGGAGAGCTGCGCAGCCTGCAAGGGCCTACAATCTAAGGATCCGGAAGCTGCGCCAGTGAAGGCGTGTCGAGAATATCTACTATAAGGCAGCTTGGGATCCAAGATGCCCATCTTTTCTGATGCCTATCTTTCCAAACCATGGTGAAGTCCATGTCTGAGCGTTCCAGACTACAAGAGCACCCGTACCCAATCTAAAAGAACAACGTCAGTGTTGGAACGCATTCAGTTACCAAAGTATCCACAACACATGAAGCCTATGCGCCCAATTGTCATGTACCATGACGGGAGGGATCTGAAGCTAAAGTCCGTAGTGCAAAGCCGTGATCCAGACAAGGTGACCAAGGTGGCCCGGAACATCCCACAACCGTACACGGACAACAACAAGTGGTCTGCTCCTGAGACAGAACAGCAGTGGGGATGGCCAACCGTGCGCCCCCAGGGGCGGTGACGGTCACGTTCCTGGGGCGAATTGGGATGAGGGGCATGGGTGGAAGGAAAGATTGGGCTGGCTTGAGGCTGAATGTAGGATCTTAATAAGCATCTGGCCCAAAACTGTCAGATGGAGTGGCATTGTCTGCTGGACTTCCTACCGTTGGCTTTCAGTTCCACAGCTTGTCAGGCAACTGCTGAAGAATTCTGAGGAACATACCCAGTCTCTAAGGTCTCCTCTTTTGCATTCAGAACTCTTCGATGCCATGCTAAAAGACTTGCTAACTATCACCGTTCAGCCAGTAAACTGAAAGCAACAGAGTACGAAGCTCCCATTCAGCCTTCCATGGCTGAGCAGCTGACAGATACAGCTTACAAGCTCCAAATACCCACCCTCGCGGTGAATGCAGGGCTCTCGACGGTGAGGCCATCCGGTATGAGCGCAGCGGTCTTCACCACACCGGCCTTTAGTCCAAGCTTAACATGCAAAGCTTCGTGCTACCCGTAGCACACGATTCAAGAAACGTCTGAAGCCGAATTCAGACCTACTCATCGGTGCAAAGGTAAAGGTTAGGATTTGGAAGCTTCAGCTGAATGCTTGCATGATCCGTTTACATGAAACATTTGCCCACACTACAATCATTACATGACGCAACAATAGTAGTGCTTCTTTGCGATCCTCTACGCTCCTTGACTGAAGAAACCACCAAAGTACGGAAACGATGCTGGTGAGAATGATGCAAGCCGTGGCCTAAACAGGTTTTGGAGGCCCTACTCTTATTGTAAATTTCGTGCCCCTGGTAATGTACAATCACCCCAGCTGGAAATACAACATCAGGCGTGAGGCTGCAAAAGCCAGGCAGCATGAGAAGCTTCAAAACAGCCATGAGCAAACGGTCAGTGCTGCAAGCACAGGCTTTGCTTCTTGTGGCCATCCGAGGATTGAGTTGGGGCTAAGGGCTGGGCATCGAACATACTGCAGTACAGCAGTACAGCAGTGAGAGAACATCTGCATGTGACATCAACGCCACCAAACAAAAAGTACAATATTGGTGACCCTCGGTAATTACATTACGGCAATCATTCCCATAACATGTAATTATCCACACGTGCGTATCGGTGGGATCATTGTACATTAGTTCGGAGGTGGCCTAATGGCGCACTATCAAATTCCATAGGCATTTGAAGCCTTAGTCCTTGAACGGATTCGTATGAGCTCTGATGTAATGTGCACCGCTCAGCCAATGCCAGACCTCCTACTGAATGAGCACTCGATAAACGCGTCAAAGCCTGCCGGTGCCATCAGCTCATGATGATCATCGTGCAGGCGATCGTTAAAAACATGCCGGTTGCACGCGGCAACCCGATGTCCCATGGCCTACATTATGAAGCGCTTACCACATAGGGCAGCACCTGGGATTTGGTAAGCCCAAAAAAGAACTTCTGTCAACCCCCAACGAGGCCTCTGTCTCTACTGGCTCGAGCTCTGCGAGGATGCCTCTCGCGCAATCCGTTGGCTCTTGAGCACGCTAGTTTCCAGCAACATCTAAACACAAAGATGTCAATGTTGGGGTGTCGGTTGGAATAAACGTTTCTTCCGCAGGAACCACACCCGAATGACCCTATAGTTTTAAACGATCTTTCCAACGAGACCAGCTTTGTTCGCCGAATCCTTCCGGAGTAAGAATGTCCACAACGCTGGGCTGGGTTGAGGTGTATGATGTAGATTTTCGTACTTTTCTGTATTCAGCACCAAACGGGATGACTTCAATAACGCGGGTGTGAAACCTGGCTTATGTCTTCTGACTAGCGCGCAGGCTTGCAGTTGTTCGTGCTATGGAGGAAAAGAGTGAGCCACTGAGAAGACCCTTACGTTGTGTATCAGGGATCTGCAGTGGGAAGGAGAATGCAAATCGGGCTGATGCCTTACAGGGCCCATGAATCTCTGACATGCATCAGGCTGTGCGACAAGCGACCGTGACTGAGTATGAATACAACATCTGGCTACCAAGACCCAGAAAACAGCATTTGCGACTGAACCCGAATTTTGTGGGTTATGATACGATCCCGCCTCTTTAAACACCAACAAGGAGGTGGCGAATCCTCAGCCCCCAACCTCCTGTGCAGTGAATCCCAACAAACCAACAAGCCTTGAACCTCAATGAAGCAACCATTGCCCGCATAGCCTGTTGCCGACGCCTGTGACTCGTTGCTCAGCGCATCCAAGTTTAGGAGCGCCAGGAGTTGATTGACAGCATCCTGGCCAAGTAGGTGGAAGACAGCGCATAAGACCCTGGCGGTCTGGCAGAGTCTGGCAGATGGAAGTTTCATCTTCGGCACATCGACAGTCTACAGCCATGCAGCATGAACATGACTGGCTCAGAATTCTACAGGATGCCGGTGCAATCCTGTCAAAGGAAGGTTGGAATATGGTCCAGTTCGAGGGGCTTTTTCGCAAGTCATATAACAGAAGAATTAGGAACGCCACCTGCATGTCATCCTTATACCGCGTATTGTCTAGCGCATCGCCGACGAGCACTTGTCTACCTTAAGGCCTGTGGAAATGGACCTTACAAGACCAAAACTACATTCTTCACCCTGCAATTGGCAAATCAGGGGTTCAAAAACCAAAAAAATCAAACAATTACCATCAGGAATTGTTAGGCTGCCCTTGCCAGACTTCCGCCTGCCTCCTCCGCAGTGTCGACTGCACGCACAGCCTCCAGTGCCTCTGCTCGCCTTCCACACGTTTTTGACAACCAGAACTTGCAAATTGCAATGATACTTATTGTTTCTGAAAGCCATGGTTTGATTTTGGGAGAGTGTCTGTCTTGGCGGAGTTCGGAACTTCTGACATTCTACTTGTAGGATGTTTGAGGTATGCATGAGGCTTGACAGGCGACCATGTATCTCAGATTCATATTATGAAAGCTCCTTGTAAGTTGATGAGCGTCCTCGGTCTACGCAGGCAGTTCTGCTTCAGCTTTAGAACTTGGTCCACTAGCCGGAAAAACAATGTTTCTCAGCCTGGTGGGAAAAAGTGTCAGCTGCCTGCTTGCGGGAGAGGCACCCGCTTGTTCAAGCAACTTCCTACCAGCAAGGCAAAGTGTACTCAAAAGGCTTTCTTCGGCTCACTCCAGCCCTGAACTCAAACTAGAAGCCCAGCTCAAGCTTTTACGTGAAGCGTCTGCTGGAAAGCCCAACCAGTTGCGCATTTTTGTGCCTCGAATCTGCAAAAAAGGATGAAGCTAAACTGTCTCACAAACGCTGAAATGTCTCCTAAGCTGAAAGTTTGCTCAACTTCCTGTGCCACTAGTTCGTAGCGGGGTTCATACAACAGCTGTGACCCCTTTGCTGGCATGCGCCGTGGTTCTGGCCTCTTTTGCACGTTCCATAACTGGGATGGAGACCATAACTGTGGCAATCTCCTAGGTATAATGTCCAAATACTGCAGAGATGCGCGCAGCATGACTGTCAGTTCCATGGTGAAGGCAAGCAAGGGGCAGGGGTTACGCCTACAGCCGTTACATCTGCCTCTGACCAACAATGCAACCCTCTTACCATTCGCTGCCGGCCTCAACAGCTCCACGGCAGCACCAGTGACGGTGGTTGACGAGAAGGTTCTGGTGGTAGAGGTTGTGCGCGTCCTATTGGTGGCTCTGAATGGTCAAACTCTGGTTTGGGGGTGAACGCATCGAGCGTTCAGATACTATCTCATCTCGTAGCAGAACTTGTTTGGCATCCTCAGATTGTTTCCGGGTGACCAAATTCTAACTCCTAATAACTCTCATGAAAAGATAACGAGCAGCTGGGATCATGTGCAGCGAATGCTCATGGCTGTTTCTACTCTCAGTCAACAGGATGCATGACAGCCTTGGTGGTCGCTATCGTTGTACCTCAATGGACTCTGAGCGAAGTACAGGGCCCTTCTGACCTTGAAGCTATGCCCGCAGAATGCCCGCAAGCCTGCTTGTTGAAGATGAGCTGGCTGAAGCTGAAGAACTGCTGGTTGTGGCAGAGGCGCCTTACACAAAAGCGGAAACGGACTCGGCCGATATCTTGAAAAATATCTTAGCCGTTGGTCATCTGGCTTGCTCAAATCCACCCCAGAAGCACCATAACCTCATAAATGCTCTCGCGCGCCTGTCTCAACCTGTAGCCCCTCCTGGGTACGGGAAATTGTAGCTCTTCATAGCAAAAATGACAGTCAACAAAGGTGGATACGTAGAAATGAAGAGCACCAGTCACCCTGCTCCCTTCTCCGGCGGTGCACCTGTCTCTCTCTGTTCTTCTTCTTCCTCTCACTGCTTTGCCCCCTCCCAGCAGGGAGAATGGGGCATTGGCCCGAGCAGGCGCTGCGGTCCGGCTGGGACGGATACACTACTATGTAGCAGGACATGTAAACTGATAAACCTTGACTTCTCCCGGCCACCTCTCTTCTTCTTCTACGACCTCTCCCCTGCGTTGTCCTGCTGCACTGGTACCCTGTAGTCCATGGAAAAGGCTCGGTGAGTCCCGAATTAGGCCGAGGAAGTGTTGACCGGCACGTCGCAACTCTCCACAGTTGTTGCGACCATAGTGGCGGCGGGTATATGTCTCGCTCTCTATCCCTCTGCCGTGCTCTCTTTTTTTTCCATCTTGGTTCAGTTTGGGTTCGGGCGCAGGCCTGCGCGCGCGCGGTCCAAAGTTTTCATGCGGATCAGTTGAGCCAAATTTGAAAATCAGTCTTGGGGTCATGCACGTCTACACATTGATCGCATAACTGGACATCCTACAAGATTGTAAAGGTCTGGCCTTAACCGATGAGAGTTAACCTACTTGGCAAATACCTAGGACCTAAATGACTGGCAGCTGAACCTGCGCGCAACACTGCCTGCTTACCTCTGACGGCTGTCTTTCCTTCATCGGGGAGTCAGGGCAGCTTCTTCCTTCTTAATCTCTCGACTGAGCACTGTGTCAAGTTATACCTCCAAACATCCCTAAAGTTCCTAGAGTGCCTCTTTGAACAGACTTACGCTGCAGTGTTTTGCTTAAGAAATCAAGCCGAGTGCGCACAGGCCAAGAGTGCGCGACCCAATCCAGAAGCGTCTGACGATTTCACTGTGCAACCAAAACGCAGTGTCCCTGATGCCGAAGCACCATCCCTGCCCTGATGAACACGTCCCTGCAGTGCCAAGGCCTTTGTCTTGAACCGATGGTGCCCCAACCACCACCACCGCCGCCGCCGCTGCCGCCGCCGCCGCCAGCAGCAGCAGCAGCAGCAGCACCACCAGCAGCAGCACCAGCAGCAGCACCAGCAGCATCAGCAGCAACAGCACCAGCAGCAGCGACGACAGCAGCAAGAGCAAGAAGAAAACAATACCAAAAAACGACGACAACGACGACGAGGAGGACAAAGACGACGAGGACGAGGACGAGGACGACGAGAGCATACGAGAGCCAGAACCAGAAACACCACCACCACCACCACCACCACCAACAACAACAACAACACCAACACCAACACCAACACCAACACCAACACCAACAACACCAACACCAACA
>CAJNIZ010011679.1:0-10718 GCA_905231905.1 Symbiodinium pilosum | reverse complement strand
GCCCAGATTGTGACATCTAACACGCCCAAGACCAGACCGTGACAGCTAAAACGCCCAAAAGCGGACCAGACCGTGACAGCTGAAACGCCCAAAAGCGGACCAGACCGTGACAGCTGAAACGCCCAAAAGCAGCCCAGACCGTGACACCTAACACGCCCAAGACCGGACCGTGACAGCTGAAACGCCAAAAGAAACGGACCAGACCGTGACAGCTGAAACGCCCAAAAGCAGCCCAGACCGTGACACCTAACACGCCCAAGACCAGACCGTGACAGCTGAAACGCCCAAAAGCAGCCCAGATTGTGACACCTAACACGCGCAAGACCAGACCGTGACAGCTGAAACGCCCAAAAGCGGACCAGACCGTGACAGCTGAAACCCCCAAAGACGGACCAGACCGTGACAGCCGAAACGCCCAAAAGCGGACCAGACCGTGACAGCTGAAACGCCCAAAAGCGGACCTGAGCGTGACATCTGAAACCCCCCAAAAGCGGACCAGACCGTGACAGCTGAAACGCCCAAAAGCAGCCCAGATTGTGACACCTAACACGCGCAAGACCAGACCGGGACAGCTGAAACCCCCCAAAAGCGGACCAGACCGTGACAGCTGAAAAGCCCAACAGCGGACCAGACCGTGACAGCTGAAACCCCCAAAAGCAGACCAGACCGTGACAGCTGAAACGCCCAAAAAGCGGACCAGACCGTGACAGCTGAAACCCCCAAAAGCGGACCAGACCGTGACAGCTGAAACGCCCAAAAGCAGCCCAGATTGTGACACCTAACACGCCCAAGACTAGACCGTGACAGCTGAAACGCCCAAAAGCGGACCAGACCGTGACAGCTGAAACGCCCAAAACCAGACCGTGACACAAGAGACATAGCTGCTGATCTGGCAAAGCTTTCACAGGGACAGATTTAGCAGCTTCCCAAAACCCAAATAAGCAGACCCCAACATAATATAATCCTGATTATAGGGCCTGTAGGGACCCCCAAGAAGGCACCTCCAATTTCGGAAACCCCAATTTAGGGGATTAGGGGGATGGAGAGGAGGAGTTGGTGAGAACATCTTTCAGACTATGGCTTTTCCAGGCCTGGGTCCCTTTTGAGATCCTGCTTCTCGGGGTTTGGGTTGTACCTAGGGTTTAGGGTTTAGGACTCTTGCCGATTACGGAAGCACGTGCTTCAAATATCGCAGGTCATGTCCACAGATACCTTCTCAAGTGGTCACTGTACAATCCCATGGGGAAACACTAGAAAATTCCTTCAAGAAAAGCCCGTGGCCCTAAACCCAAACTTTTGGAAACCATACCAGCCCAACCCCCCCAAAAAAACAACTATGCAAGAAAAAGCTCACACCCTAAAAACCCTAAACGATCTGCCCCTGGACCCGAAAGCCCTAAACCCCCTGAACCCTAATCCCGCTACTACAGGGGCCTAAATAATTACCCAATTTGAAGTACCATGTACTGTAATTATACATGGAAAATGGAACCATAATGTTGGTAATTATTTAGGCCCCTATATTAGCCCAACCGTTCTCCAAAAATGCCGAGGTCACATCTCGTCCTTGGCCTCCAGCTTCGGCTCCATTTTGGACTCCTGCTTGGTGATCCTGACAAAAGGTTTGGGTGGGTTGGGGTTTAGGGTTTTGGGGTTTTAGGGTTTGCGGATGCGGGGCTTTGGGTGAAGAAAGTGGGAACGGAAAAAAGCATGAAAGCTAGTATATTTGGTTGTAGAATATAGGGTTAGGGTTGGGCAACTATGGGGATATGGAGGCTTAGGGGTGGATTTCTGCAGATTCGAACGGACAATGAACTGCAACATGGGATGTCTAGGATACTGCCTGGTTGTAACTTATGGCTTGGGTGTTTCTCTACCTGGCGAAAAATTCTAGCCTAGGCTGTATAAGGCGGCTTGAGGGTTTGTGTAGGGCTTACGGATTCACGGGCTTTTGGTTTTACAGGTTTTGTGGGGGGCATAGGGTTGGGTTCGGAAGACGCGCAAGCTTAGAACGACACATCATTTGCCTAAACCCTATAGACTCCAAAACTCTAAACCAGCGCGTTTGACATCACATGCGGGGCTTGAGCCAGGGGTGCCTGAAGAGACCCAAAGCACTATGTTAGGGACCCATCGTGGGGCCTCCAAATGGGATTGTGAGAAACTCCCCAAATTAAATGAGCATGTTCTGAGGCTCGCCGAGAATACCAGGTGTCCATGAGCTATATGGGAGTTTCCCAAGATTAGGGGTGCCCTTTGGGGGTCCCCATATTAAGGATTAGAATATATTGGGGTCTATATTGCGGTCCCCCTATTTTGGGAAACTACTATATTGGGGTTCAATGCATTCTGATCGCGAAGCCTGAAAATTGTTTTGTGATCTAATTAGTGTATCACGAAACGCAAAAGCGTGCTGAAATCCCAGCTGGAGGCTGCCGGGGATTCGGCGGGAGCTCATCAAAGGTGGCGCCGCCGTCTCTTCATCCACCTCAGTTGCGGATGCGAGGTTTCCCCGAGAACACGAATCCCACCTAGTCCCTTAAACTATTTGTCCCCAAGATGCTAACCCTAAACCTTTTGACCCCGAAACTCTAACGCTCAGGAATCCTCCCAACCATAATCCTGCCCTGATCCCCGAGCTACTCCCCAAACCCTACGCTGCCGTACCCCTCAAACACGTGTTTCTCACAACCCTAGTCCCCTAAAGCCAATTCCCCAAAACATTACTCTTAAAAATTCCAATCTCCAGAATACGGATCTAAGCTCTCAACCCTACTCCCAAGAATCTGACTGGTTCCTCTTGAGATACCATCGCAACTTTTTAGTTTGCTTACTACTGCATTGGACTAGAACGAAAAAAAAAACTTATGTCTAACAATGACCCAGCTTAAGCCTGGTAACTCTCCCGGTGGTGCAGGCGGCGGATCCAGATCGATGAGAGGAGCTGGCCGATCATGAGAGTCCAGCGGCAGCGGCTCGACCGCAGCAGCCACGAAGCCTCAGGCTCGGCAGATTTTGGGGGAGGCTTCGAGCTGGAAAGTTGAATAAGAATTTAGACTTTAGATGCTCCAGGTTCAAGGTGAAGGCTCAGTATGGGGTGCTTGAGTGTAGATTTTGTTTCTTAATGGAGGAAGCCTGCAGGCCGAGCCGGTGCATTTTTTTGAGCTGGCCCGATTCTGAGGGAGCCCAGTGTCGGGCAGGCCTACATTCCGCAAAGCCTCTTTCTGAGTGGAGCCAGGTCAGTAATCATGTATCCAGCAAAGAAAGACCACCCCACCAAATTTCTCCATGTTCGCAGCCCTTGACCCTAAGCCTTAATCCTTCAAGCCTAAAACCAAAATCTAAACCTCTAAGCGCAACCACATGCTTTTTCAGGTCACAGCACCTGAATGGGATGTTCAAAGCCTAGGCGTCCATTTTCTGATGCCTACAACGCCTCCATTAACGACTATAGTCTGCTAGGCTACAGACAGGGCCCCGCGCTTTTTGTGAAAGGGCCAAATTCCAATCCCTTCGCCTCAAGCTAGCAATAGATCGAGGGACCCTTGGGCCCGTCAAAGTCCTATGGGGGTGGCACAGCCTTGGCCTGATAGCACCTGAGAAGTTAGCAGTGGAACTTCGTACGCAGGACCAGGAGAGAATGTAGAGCCTTACATTCCGCGAACATATTGTAGCTGAACACGCTGAGGCCGAGGTGCTCATCATGCAAAAATGTTCCAGAGCCACATCCCCAAATAAGCAGACTCTATAAGCTCCCTGAACCCCTATGCAACCCCAATTAACTCCAACAGCATAAGCCCCCAGCCCACTTCGAATTTTCAGTGGTGTCCTTCTACAAGCTGACATGGCCGCGCCCGCGCGAAGGAAACGGGAAGGGGCCTTCATAGATTCCATATTAGTTTTTGAGGGGCCCGAAATCGAGTCACAGCCCTCCAGCGTCTGATCAAAGGCACCCTCTTCATCTGCAGTTTCGTCTGCAGCTTCGTCTGCTTGTGCTCCAAGAGATCCTTTGCTGTGTGGGTGCAGAAGTCCGATGGGAACTTGGCTTCTGTAGTGGCTTATTCCTCTGCTGGAGCATGATTGTGTAATCAGACGATCTGTGGATGTAAATCCACAACCCCACTCCATCCCTACAAGCTTCCGGTACAGGGCTTAGGACCCCTGTGAGCTTTAACGTGGACTCCTAGCATCCCCCTTGATAACCCCTACAATTGTCCCCCTAGATAATCCCCTATATAACCCCCGTTAAGGAGTTTAGACTATAGCTCATGTGAGTTGCTATCAAGATAACCGTGGCAGATAGACTACTGTGATTCGCTATGGGTAGGGAGCTCCCAGAAAAGCCCAGTGCTCTCATTCTGTGTCCTGAAGGCTCAGTATAGCAGCACCAGCTTTGCCAAAGGAGCATCTCTCCTTCATGAGAAAAACCACCCAAGAACACCAAACATCCCCAAATATAACCCCAATATAACCCTAACATAAGCCCTATTGCTCCAGGTAACTTGTCATGTCCCCGAGACCACCTTGCAGAATGCCCAGCACCGACTCGAGCAATCCTGGAGATTCTGCAGGGTTTAGGGCAAGGGGTTTAGGGAGTCACGGGTCCCTTCAAATTTTTTTATGATTCAGATATGTACATATATCACCATTTATCTATATATAACTATATACATATAATGGATACATGGGGTTTAGGGTTAGGGACTGGTGAGAGCAAGGTGATGGAGAGTTCAGCTTCAGGGGCACAACTTGCCTGTCCCCGGCTTCTCTGCAAGAGAACCCATGAAGCGAATTGAGCTGCCGGGTTTAGACTCTTTGGACTGCACGTTAGGATGAAGAAGTTGGGCTACAATGCAGTATGTGCAGACTAGAGGCTACTGTACCCGTTCTACAGTCACTACGAGCAGTGGCAAGTGCGTACCGTAGGAAGACAACCGTTTAGGGAATGGGAAAGATTGCAGGGGTACAGGATTTGGGGTTTGGGATTCAGGGGCTTGGCAGGGCCAACCGTAGGAGTAGAAGCTTCTTCGAAGTAGCAGTGGGGTAGTACCTCCACTGTTTGGTTTTTGGTTGTCGTTGTTGCAGCCGGAGCACCTGCAGAGACAGATTGTAAGCGTAATGAGAAAAGCATCTTCACAAAAAGCCAAGAAGGAGTATGAAGCTTTAATCTTGGATTGCACGCTTCAATTTTAGGTACATATCTGGAGGGTCCCTGAGATCCATAAGCCCCAAACTCAAAATCCGACCAGGAACACTAAATCTAAACCCCTTCTAGAAATCTAATTACCTGCCAAGGTTGTCCTTTTAAAATCCTTATGTGGGAGCTTCTCAAATTCAGTGTCACCTTTTGGGATCCCGTCATGCTGCGGCGATTGAAATAAAGTGAGATACCCAAAGAGGTGGCCACAACTTGTAGGACCTCGGGTCCTTACAAACACCTATAAACTGCAGTTTCCATTGAATTTTCCATCTAGCTTCGATCAAATGTTCCTTTTTTGCGTTCGATTTTTCCTTGCCTTCTATAGCCCTAAACCCCAGACACCCTAAATATCTAAACCCAATGTTTTCATTTCATGTTCGATTTTTTGCCATTTGAACCTCCATCATTGTATGTGACCATCGTGCTAAGAACGAAATGAACGACCGAACTCCTCGACTTTTGAAACCACGCCTGATAACTGAAACCTGAATCTGAGGCCCAAAACCCCGAAACCCATAAATCCTGTAAGCACTATACCCCACCCAAATCCTCGTGCTTTCTTGGTCAACTTGGCCGTCTCATCCGCTTCCTCACAGGAATCGTAAGGTCCCCTAGTACTCGGACGTTCGGATGTGCATAAGGAGACCTATCATAATCATGACAAAAATGAGGCTGGATGTACAGTTCTGTCCCACGAATGGGCATCCCACAGGCAGACCGATCTTCCTCAAGGATCTTATGTATCCTTTTCGGCATAATCCCTTCCCCCCAGTCATAAACTGCCCCTCATAATGAAGTCTCCTCCCAGAGGAAAAAGTCCGTAATCATATTGGAAGGTTCTGAGGGGGGGTTCCTTGTTGCAACGGGTTGTCAACGCGCGCGAAGAAGCACGGCACATTGCCGAGAGTCTCGTTACAGCCACAAACCGCACGCGACCCCAAGCCCGGAAACCCTCGAAATCCCAAACCCGAAGCTCAAACCCTGAACCGTGAATACGAACCCCCACGGTCACCGATCTCTGCCTCAGACGGCTCTCGCTCAGGCACTGCAGCAGAACCATCCTGACATAGATCATCACTTGTTTTGGTCGTGGGGCTTGGCTTCTGAGGTGTCGGGTTTACGCTTCAGGCTTGTAAGGAACTCCCCCCTGGACAAGCAGAATTCTAATTGGGAGAGATTTTTAGTGGAAAGCGATTTATTAGTGCAATTACCCTAGTTGCGCCAAGCATCCCGGAAACTGAGCTTATCATGTAATGAAGCAAAGCGCACGATTGGCAACTTCCAACCACAACTCCACAAAAGCATGTTTGCAGTAAGGTTTGCAGCTTTAGGTGGTCTCAACCTCACAAAAGGGCACACAATAGATGCCTTCTTGATTCTTGATCCGTATACTATTATTGGCTTTGAGGGTTGGCGGTGCCAAATTGGCCGTTTTTTCGTTTTGAGCCCTTGCATGGGCCGTTCAAACAAACGTTCTTATGGAAGGCCTCCATGCTCAAATGAAGGATTCAAGGTGACACATATCCTTCATAGGTCCCGAAAACACGCCTGTCCAAAAAAACAGCGCTTGCTACTGTCTAAGCTCCTCATGTTGTGACTTGGTTCAGGAAGTTGTCATGGAGCTTGCCCCGGCAATGACCTCATGGTTCCCAGCCCAACACCAAGTCCGCTCTCTACGTACAACCAGGCCCTAACCTGAAGCCTAAATATTTCCAAACAAAGATATTTCCCAGAGATACCAAGCAGCTCGCTCCGGCTCGTAAGCAGCAGTGGCTGGCTCAGCGCCCGGAAGGCCTGCAATAACACTCCAAGGTTTCCGGAGCTTTGCGTTCAAGGTACAGGGTTTGATTTATAGGCTCCATGGCTTTCGGAACTGTAGATTATGGGACGTGAATTCAGGTTCTGTCGGGAACCCTATTCCTTTACAAGCAGCCAAATTCCTTGCATCTGAACACCCGAAAACTGCAGCTGACATCTTATCTCCTACATGTTGCACAAGAAAACCTAATCCAAGATCCCAGACCCAAACCCCGCCTCTCCATTCTGGATGCTATTGACCCTTGACCCTTTCGACACGCAGCTCATCCCAACGTATGGGTTCACGTTCCCTGGCCGTCCCTGGCCCTAAACCTTAACTTCATCCTACACCCTAAACTCCAACCTCTACATCTCTTAGCCCCCAAAGTTAACCCCTAACGTCAAAACACGGAAGAACAAAGGAAGCCCCGAATCTACACACCCAGGCTCTCGCCTGCATCCGAACTGCTTGCCACCAGCGATGGCCGGGCAGCCTCTAAAGTTCTACAAGGCTGGGGCTTACGATGGTTCGGGGCTTGGAGCTTCGGGTCTGGAATTCGTGCGGGTACTTGTCAAACTCTGGTCTTACGCCGACCGAACGATAGGAACAAATATAAACAGTAACATTGCACCTTGTTTTTGTCGGCTACCCTCTATTGCGTCAAGCTTTGGGGAAATTATTCGGGACAGGAATATGTTTGGGGTACCCTCTATACCATCAAGTTTTGGGGCCAAAATTGGTAATGTAATAGGTCGGAAGCCTCAGTTGAAAGCTCACATGCAAGCTGCTCAATACTAATGCTAATACTCATACTAGTACTAATGCTACCAATTCTTATACCATTAGGATGCAGCTTAGACCCTCAAAAATTTTAATTCAGGACGCCCTAAATTCTGTGGGGGGGCCATACACTAAAAAGGGTGCACCATTAATGCTATATGTAGCGCGTTCAAGTTTTCAGCACTTAGGAAAGTGGGATGTCGAATACAAGACAAAACGGATCATCGTGGGAAGTATAAGGCAGGAGGGTGGCTTCGATGAAAGGACTGCTTACGCTGCGGTCAACATTCTTAGAAAACTGGAGAGGGTCGAATCTGGTTTAAGTAAGATAGTGGATCCCATGCTGATAGCCCATCGAGCTTTAATTTCCCTCTACTGACCCTGGACAAGCAGATTTCATTTGGGCGGCTCCAGAATTTGGGCCCCGTTGGCAGCCTGTGTAGCACCATCTTAAGGCATCACTCAACACAGTGCTAGGCTGGGGTAGAGTTTGCTGCGCTCAGTCGGGGTTCCAAGGAATCAGTCCGCTTTTTACGGTAAGGTGTCTGGTTTCTGTTGTTTTTGCCTTTGGGTTCGCCCACCAAGAACAAACTCACCTGGTAGTCGGGATGGGTGGACATTGAGCAACATGGTTCCAATTCAACGATCTTCAGCTGCTAGCTGCTAGCACTGCAACGGAATTGTCAAAATCGTATCGCAACCTCATGCGGCTGAACCTAGGCCGGGTCTTTTTATCCACCGCTCCTTTCGAGTCGGCGAATTTGGAGTGATACTTGGGTCTTATATGTCCTCCTCATACAAACTCTTTGGGAAGTTACAGTTCTACACGCTGCAACACTGGACACCCGCCTGCTCCTCTTCCCCGTCCACATGCACCAGTCGATCCGAAGCATTGTCGGCATCTGAACCCTCCTGTCGCCATGGAGATTTGATGGCCGGAAAGGAACATACTTAGGGCGTCTAGCTGCTCTTCTGTTTTCATTGCTTAGGCACAGCGGGGTCCATACAGTGGAGAACAGGCCCTCTGCACGTTGCGGGACCCCAATGAAGACTTCACCACAGCAATGCAGATAAAATCAGAGCGGACAGCAACCCGAACGTCTCTTTTGGACTTTGGATGTGGGCAATGGTACGGTGCATAAGACATCCTACCGCAACCCCATGATCTTCTTAAGTCTTCTTCTGAAGCTTCAGCATTTTCCAGACCAATTTGTAACACGCAACAAGGGGAGTGGCTTTGAGCTGTGTAACACAGCTTTCATTCACGCAAAAGACCTGTGCCCCTTCCTTGCTACAAGTGCAACCGCGCTTTAGTCCAATGCCAACCTGGCATAATCTCCTCACCCCTCAACAGCCGCCTCTAATAATCAAGACACTTGTGGGAAAGCTCAGAGGTCCCGAACACCCAACATCTCGATCCCCTCGCTCCAGACCCCAATCTCCGCAAAGTAAAACCTCAAAAACTAAACGCAAACCAATGGATGCCGCCTGATCAAGCTCCTCAATGGTCTGGCTAGACTCGGCAGTCATGTCAGGGGAGTTCTCCTCCAAGAGACAGCGAAAGCGCGGCCATCTCTCACAACAAAGTCCCGGTTACCCAGCAAAACGTTAGGATTCTCATCATGCGGACTAACAGAAAGGGAAACCCCTCAATGCTCTGATGAAGAGAAAACATCTGGGGAGACCTTCCAGCTTTGAGCGCTGTTGGGTCTGCACTAGCGCCCACGGCTACACTGCAAACCAGGCATGATCCCTTCATTGAGGCCGAAGCCTCAGGCTAGGAAACTTCAGATTCTCAAGAAACTAAGGGATCAACTTTGTCCTTTTGCATGCCCCCTGAAACCGGATCTTCAGCAAATCTTCTTTGAAACAGACTCCAGGCTCCCTTTCAAACTCCAGTTTCCTTGCTCCCTGAGTCGTGGGGCAGTACAGCCACAAACCGCACGCGACCCTAAGCCCGGAAAACCTCGAAATCTCAAACCCGAAGCTCAAACACTGAACCGTGAATACGAATCCCCACGGTCACCGATCTCTGCCTCAGACGGCTCTCGCTCAGGCACTGCAGCAAAACCCTTGTTTTGGTTGCGGGACTTGGTTTCTGAGGTGTCGGGTGTACGCTTCAGGCTTGTAGGCTTTAAAGAACGCTGCCCTGGACAAGCAGATTTCATGTGGGCGGCTCTAGAGAATTTGGGCCCCGTTGCCAGCGTGTGTAGCACCATCTTAACGCATCACTTGACATAGTGCTAGGGTAGAGTTTGCTGCACGCAATCGGGATTCTAAGGGCGCGGCGGCTTTAGGCCGTGGCTCCGGCTTTGACAATGGCCGCATCTTGGCTTTCTCGAGGTTTGAGGGGGCTTAAAGTGCAAGCAAGGTTTAGGGTGCTTACTTGAGGCTTTGGAGCGTCAAACCCTGAATACCCAGCCATAGCAGCCCACAACCCCTAAGTCCCTCGTGACCCTAAACCGGATAAAAAGGGTCCATAGAGCAAACCATGAACCCCCCCAGACAAACATGGAAGCCTATATGAGAGTCTCTGTAGGGCCCTTTTTGGGGAGTCCATGCTAGTTTGGGGGGATGAATAGCTTCCATTCAACACTTCCATGTTTGGCCCGGCGGCTTTAGGCCGTGGCTCTGGCTCTGACAATGGCCGCGCCTTGGCTTTCTCGAGGTTTGAGGGGGCTTAAAGTGCAAGCAAGGTTTAGGGTGCTTACTTGAGGCTTTGGAGCGTCAAACCCTGAATACCCAGCCACCCAGCCATAGCAGCCCACAACCCCTAAGTCCCTAAACCGGATAAACAGGGTCCATAGAGCAAACCATGAACCCCCCAGACAAACATGGAAGCCTATATGAGAGTCTCTGTAGGGCCCTTTTTGGGGAGTCCATGCTAGTTTGGGGGCATGAAGAGCTTCCATTCCACACTTCCATGTTTGGCCCGGCGGC
>CAJNIZ010011678.1:0-10720 GCA_905231905.1 Symbiodinium pilosum | reverse complement strand
GGGTTTTGAGGTCATTAGGGGGGTAAAAAAATCCAAAGGAATTAAGGTTTTGGTTGATTTTCATATGGTTTTATAAAGTATATACAAGAACTGAATACGACTTTAACTGATTTTATTACAGTTTTAGCCGTATTTAATGAAATCTCAATTGATTCTAACGGGATTTTAATTCGATTTTAATTGATTTTAAAAGGAATGTTAATTAAATTTCAATTGATTCTAACGGGATCTTAATTCGATGTTAATTCGATTTTAATTCGATTTTAATTGATTTTAAAGGAATTTTACTTAGATTTCAATTGATTCTAACGGGATTTTAATTCGATTTCAATTCGATTTTAATTGATTTTAAAAGGAATTTTAATTACATTTCAATTAATTCTAACGGGATTTGAATTCGATTGTAATTGATTTTAAAAGGAATTTAAAGACGGCCCTACCAAATCCTTTCAATAAATATTCCCCCCTAATAATAAATGATTTCTGACAACCCGGAATATTTCTTATTGGGGGGGGGACGTCGTTTATTATTAGGGGGAAGCGATTACAGCCCTCTGTTGAAAGGAATGTGTTTCGGGGTTTCGTGCTAGGGGGAGTATAGGATTTGGGGTTATCGGGGACTGAATTTCTTAGGATGGCCTTCTTGTGCTTGAATCTATGGAGTGGAGTTACCTCCCTGAACTTGGAGGAACCTTGCCAACTTAACCGATAGCTCCCAAGAATACCAGACCCTTCCCAAAAGTTACGTGGAAGCGCAGAGGGGCAAAGACTACTGCCCTTTTAGACGCGGGTATATGGATTTCAAAGTTAGCTTGGAAAGGGTAGCTGTGTCAAATGTGAGTCCCGAAACTCTGAAACCCAAAGCCTGTATGGCAGCAAGTGAAAAGCATGCTGAATGTCACGCGAGGCTGCTCCTAACTTCTTCAAAGAAAATCCTATCAACATCTCTCGTGGTTAGTCGATGCCCCGTAAAACTTCCCCAAAGTCCCTAAGTTTGTCCGCCTAAGGGTCCAAGGACACAAATATTAGGGTTTCAGATCCCAAATACCATTCAGATTATAGTATTTGGGCCCTAAAACCCTATTATTTGGGTCCTTGGACCCAAAGGGTCCTATACCCCACACTGGTGGAATTTTTTCTCGTTCCCAAACGAAAACCCAAACCTCAAGCAAGGTTCATCCCTTCATACTAATACTTGGAGGATCATCGGGACTCATTAGGGTACATTCGGATATTATCCCCAAATAATGGAGAATCAAATTGAAAAGAAAATGGCAAATGAAATGAAAACTGGGATTATATAGAAGATTCTGGGCTACTTGGAGGGTCCTGGCGACTTAGTCAGTAGGTAAGTAACCCCTCTAAGCCATACAATAACTCCAACTATCCCCATTCTTAACCTACTTACAAGTCCTCATGAGCCTCCAAGTATTACCCTCCAATGCCTAATCTTAGCCTAAACCCTATGCACGACCGTACATTAGGGGCATATGTAATGTCAGGGATTTCTTACTTGTATGAAGAGATTAATTGATTCATTGATTAGTGGACCCTTTTTTGGAAAAAACGAGGCCTCCAACTCTGGGGGTAGATCCCCCCCAAAGGAGAATCGATTCCGCACGGCACGCAGCACCCAAACCTTCCGGGTGCTTGGTACGGAATGAATTCAATGGACTTGTGTAAGGGCTTGTGAATCAAGGACAAAAAGCCCTGAACTAAACCTTAAACCCTAACCCCAAATCTATAAGAATCTATTTTCCGCCGGTTTCCTCTGACTGTAGAACCCAGGGAAATTTCGGTGTGGAGTTACCAGGGTTGGGTACCCTTACACTTACAGAACACTCATCACAGAAGGCTTATATCGGGGGGCCTAGGGGTATATATGATCAGGGCTTTGTAAAGTTTACATGGGGAAACTAACCACCTAAAATTTCCTTAGAGTACTTCCTAAACCCCAAATGCCAAACCCTAAACCCTTCCTTACTTTAAACGCGAAATTTCCGTAGACAAAGCAACGACGTCACGAAAAGCGTGGCGCTGAGCGGAAGCGGAGGAACCTGGGCCGTTGCAGGATTGAGCTACCTTGACCATACCCAGGGTTTAGGGTTTGGGGTTTAGGGTTTAAGGCTTAGGGTACGTAAATAATCTCCAACTCTTAGTCCCCCCCGTAAGTAGAATATGGTATGTTATTGGGGCTGAATTGGGATAATGGCAAAGAACATGGAAACTACTATTTAGGGGTTTGGCGTTTACGGTCAATAATCTCCCTTAAGTAGATACAAGATGGCTTTGGGTATAATATAATCAGATCCCCATAGACGCCATATTCTATCTACTTGAGGGGGACTATACCCTAACCCTTTTTGGGGTACCGAAGCAAGGCGTACATGAGGTACAGGGGCCCTGGCTGCGTTGAGGTGAAGTTTAGGGTTCTTAGAGTTTAGTGTTTAGGGTCCAGAGTCTTGGGTCACATATTAGTTCATTTTGCGTGTCATATGAAGTTTCCTTTCTGGAATGTCACTTTGAGATCCAGCTTGACTACTTGAAATCCCTTAAGCCCAACAACTTACCCCAAACCCTATCCCTAAAACCCTACACCCTAAACCCCAGAAGCCCAGGAACCCAACCCACCTGCCTTCCGCTCATGGTTGCTTCGAGTCAGTTCATACAGCTCCTGACTCCTAGGGAAGGTTTGCAGATTTGGAGTTAAGGGATGATAGGGTTGAGGCTTTATGGGGTTTAGGGTTTATGGGGCTTAGAGTTCAATGTGCTAGGGTTCAATGCCAAGGCGTTTGGGACTTAGGGGTGTAAATCTCGTGCAGCTTGACATCTGGCTTCACTTGTGCTTGGGTTAAGCCACCTATGACAACAGGAACAGGGCCCTAAATCCTCAACCCTAAACCCTAAACCCTAAACAAGGGAATCAACATAAGGAGGTTGGTTTGAGACAACATCAGGGAAGTGCCGCGTCACAAAGGGGATATATAGAGAAATCGAGAAAATGAATCCTAAGGAACCAAAGCGAATACACTGACCTACACCCTGGTTGATAAACCCTAAACCCTACCCTCCGACTCTTGGCCCCCTGCAGTGGGGTCCCAAATCCTGTTGCATCCCTAAACCCTAAACCCAAACCTGGCATCTCCAAAGCCCAAACTTTCCTCCCAACAGCTCGTTTTCGCACTGAGAAACCTCATGGTGAAACCTGAAACGTTTTTTTGTAGCCAGGCCTCATTAGCCCAAATCCCAGAATCCTAATTTCCCTAAGGCTCCATGTAAACAACAATTATAGACTTTAGGGCCCAATGCAGGTGCTATGTATAGACTAGAGTTTCCCTACATCCTGAATCCGAAGCCCCTTTGGCTGAGGCTCAGGTCCAGGGGCGACTTCCTGACCGGAACCTGTGCAGGTCTGCCGGCGTCGACAAATCTCTGGAACAAAACGTCGTCACGCAGCCAAAGTCTTAGCATATCACCTTGGTAGCAGTCTTTCGGGCTCAGGGATGCGAAGCCCGGTGACAGTGACCCTGTCTCGTAAAATCTAAGCTATTGTAGCCCTAAAGCCCTAAACCCGAAACCCAACAATGGGGGAGGGTTCTTGTAGGATGCCTTAGCAACCCGGAGGATGCTCCAGGATTACAAAGGGGTTTCCAAGCTTGTAAAGAGTTGCTCTATATTGGTGAGCATCCCTATGGTAGTTTCTCAAAATAAGGGACCCTGATATAGACCCCAAAATATATAATCCTTATCATGGGGACCCCTACAAAGGTACCCCTAATTTCAGGAGACCCCTCTATTGAAAATGCAACCCATGGATACTATAGTGATTTGCATACAAGGAACCTGAGAAACAAAAAGCAGTGCGGTTTCGGGTTGCAAGAAATTAATTAAGCTTTAGGCACTACCATGATGTGGCTGAGTAAAAATTCAGGCATCTACACCCTACACTCTGAACTCTAAACCCTAGTATCGACAACAAGCGGGCTTTGGTATACCGAGCCCCAAAATTACCACCTATAAATCCCCAAACTCTAAACCCTATTCTATGACCAGAATATGGTATAGTTTCAAGGTCCTCAGTTGGAGGGGGCAGAGGTTACCGATTTCCATTTATTGCAATAACCGGGCCTAGCCACCGCTACGCAAATACCAGGGCTCCTTGAAAGAAATGCAGAGCACGGACACCAGTCGACGGGCCATGGCCTTTACTTTCAGGTTCAGGGTCAGGGTTTAAAGGCTAAGAGGTTTTAATATTACTAAGCCAGGTGTATGCATCACCAATTATCAGAACCCCCCTGTGTCCCCTACTATGGCAGTCATCGGGGTTCGGTTTGTCGAACTTTGTAATACAACTGGGCTGACAGCCTGACTAACCGGCCTGAAGTAGGTTACCCCAAGTACGGATAGAATGATGACCGCAGCTCTACATAGTTACAAAGTCCCATGGACTTGTGAACCTCCAGGTAGCCCGACAAGGGCTGTCTAGGGTCTGGGGTTTTGGCTTTAGCTGAGAAGCTGTTACTACACAAATGCAAATTGAAATCCAGAGGTCAAGCCTCAGAAGAACAAGAATCAGGGTTTAGGGTTTAAGGCCATTAGTACTCGACAACAGTCAAGAAAATTCTCTAAGAATATGCCAGCAGCATAGACATGCATCATGGCCTCGTGCGCTGGAGAGGCCCAGTCTCCGGCGCAGGCTGCGTTATAGACATGTCTGCTTATGAGCGTAGCTGCGGCCTCCATGTTCGTCAGAATCTCCTCTGCCAGGGCTGCGGGGGTTTAGGGTTTAGGCTATTGGGCCCTGAATAAATGCCAATATTCTTCTGAGGTCTGTTTGCAGTACATTATATCATAATGACACTAGTATGGGTAATCTAGCTTCCCGTAGACGGTTTTTTTGTTCCGTTTTTCAACTTTACAAGTCCTTCTTGGGAGGCACCTCCGACAAGCATCCTACTACTTGGAAAGTCAGGGAGACTTAGCAAATAGGTTAATAATTCGGACACGGCAGGTTACTATGCGTCTTATAGGGACTATAAGTATACTTGCTAACTCCCCTGACACCAAGTACTCATGTCAGGGGTATCCCACGTTGTGAGGAATGCCCAGACAGGCATCCCCCCCCGACCCAAACCCTAAAACATGACCCGTGTTCCTGGATACTGGGGCCCCAAGTCGTCCAATGAGAGTCCGCTGCGGCCACAGGCAAAATGTTCCTGGGCTGTTGTTGGGGATCTGAAAACAAGATTCAAGGCACCTAAACCCTAAACCCGAAGGCACTCGCACTATTTCTTGAGAATCCCAACAGCACTTCCGTGCAAACCCAGAACGCCCTGAAAGAGGTGCATCTTAGAGCCTATAAACTTACTTTCATCTAAGGGTTATACGTCCTCCTCCAAGTTACCCCCCAGGGTTTAAGGAGCTAAGAAGGACTGCATAGGGCTGAATACAGCCTGATAGGGTTTAGCAACCCAGAATGGTCTCTTGCAGCCACGGTTCAGAACCACACTCTCCACCAACTCCAGATGAGCAAGAGCCTCATTTCTGCCACACCCCCTAGACATGGGCGGCAAGGGACTTGGGGTTTTAGGTGTCTAAGGTAGACCTCAAAGGGTGGCACTTTGAAAGCCCCTCAAATTATCAATGAATAGGTTCCTTTCTAGAACAACGCAGCAAATTGATTATGATCCTGTACTGCCGCCCAGTTCAAGCGTAAAGCAGGGGACTTTTGGTTTACACTGGGTCTGGCCTACAGGAAGCCAACCAGCTTCAAAGCGATCAGCCGATGAAGGAAGCTGCACACCCTCCGCCTACAGCCCATACTGCACTGGTTGAGGCTTAGGCTTTTGAGCAAGAACGCCCAAGCTTCAAAGCTACCGACCAAAGCATATTCATTGGCAACAGCCAGATATAAGGCCAGTTGGGATCATTTTTTCTCAACCAGCATATACGGTGAGGTCGGGTGAAACATCTTTCGAAGAAAGTAGTAATCTTCAGAACAAGGTAAATACGTAGGACGTTCACGTGTGCGATATAGTGACATAGGCTGCTTCTGTTGAAGGGTCGGGAATCGCCACACAATCCCTGAAGCCGAGCCCCAACTTCCGAATCCCCACACTTCAAGAACCCCAAGCCCTAATCCTTCACCATAAAACGAAAAGTAATCCCTATACGGTATAATTCTGCCCTATAAACCCCAGACCCAATAATTAAGCCCAAAATCCGTCAATTGGGGAGTATAGCCTGCATGATACTAGGACCCCTATGATTGAATGTATTGAGGGAGATTGGGCTTTCTGGGGACCTGGACAAAGTAAGCATCTCCCGGAACCCTAAACTCCTACCCTAAACCCTAATAACCCCTCTAGTCCCCCATAAGTAGATAGAATATGAGGTATATCAGGATCAAAATATATTGACTGTATAACTTTCGTCCCCCATGAGTAGATAGAATATAGGGTAGATCAGGATCTTATTTTTATATACCCAAGGCCATATTCTATCTACTTAAGGGGGACTATAAACCCTGAACTCAAACACTTTGACCTGAACGAAGTAAGCAGCATAGAGCCCTGGACAGGCATCCCAGGCCCCATCACGTCCTGAAGGCCACCTCAAGGCGCTCACCAATGCGACCTTGGCCTGGGTTTACGTGTAGTTTCGGGCTTAGGGGTTTAGTGTTTCGAGTGCTGGTGGTTAGTAGGGAATCAGGGAATACAAGTAATACCTACAGAATCCCCAAAAAACTATTCCCTCGTTCCTTACTAACCACCAGTAAGATTAAGTTTCGGGTGTGGGTTGAAGGTTGAGGGTTTGATTCTTGGGTTAGGGTGTGGCGGAAAGGATTTTGGGCTTTGCGATCTCCTTTCGGGAGTTCCACAACACAAACCACAAAATTTGACGGCATATTATAACGCTCAACCTTTTTTGCATGTGGAACCCCAAACCCTAAATTTCCATGTATTGGGTTGAGGCCAGAGTCCTGGTTACGGCTTGAGCGGTTAAGATTTGCTTGTAGGGTTTGGGAAGGGATTGTGTGCAGCTGCAGTTCAGGTGACAAGGTTAAACATGGGGAATCAAACGAAGAACTACTCGAAGCAAGGGTCATAAACACAGGTTTAGGGTTTGCAGGATTAATAATTAAGGGTTGTGAGCTCAGGACTTCAGTACCCTAAACCCATCAGTGTGTAGGTTAAAATTCCAGGGTCATCTCTGCTGGGCACTGAAGATCTCAGGAGTGCACGTCTAGGGTTTGGGTGAACCCTATACCCTAAGACCCTAAACCCTAAAACCATAAACCCTAGAACACCAGTTTTGGAGGTTTGAGATGCAGAGGGTTTGGGGTGGGGGGAGGGAGACGGGCCGGTGGTTAAGGGTGTGAGGGTGAGCCTAGGTTTGCACTTGGGGCCTCCTCCAAATAAGCACAGCGTCCAATTTGAGCAATGCATATGTTCAGGAACTGCCCCGGAATGAGTTCATGTAATTTGCATCCTCCTCGTTTCGATGGACTCACATGGAGCTTCCGAAAACTCAACTCAACCATAATCCGGTTGCCTGTTTGGCTCTCGACTTCGTGAAGTCGCCGGCGCGCGCACCTACGCGGAGCTTTTTCGAGACATTCTTTGAAGCCCCACATCCAGGCTATTACATCTGAAGGGACTGGCAACGTATGAGGCTTGAACTACATGCTGATCCGGTTATCCGTGCCTAGAGTCTAGACACTGCACCATGAGCCTCCACCAACACGCTGGGTCAGGTCCGAAACAAGAAATGATGTCAGCGCATCAGGGACATGGTCGACATCGCTGTCCTGCTCTGGCGGCAAAAGCTCATGGACCAGGTCTAAGCTTAGGCAAATGCAATACACCAAACCAACATGGAATAACATACAGCGCACCTTTGCACTTTTGTTTGGGGACCTTTGCTTTGGGAGTTCCATGTTTGCTTCGGGGGAGGTTTGCGGATACTTCTGTACATGAATATTCTCGAAGTGAAGCTGCACATTCAGCCAATTCAAGCAGGCTTCTGGGCTTCCTCAACTTCGACCATCCCATGACTTAGTACGTCTACTTAGTAACTTGGGTTATAGGGTTTTATAATGGGCGTTATTAGGGATAGTAGGTAGACTTACTAAGTCAAAAGATCCTCCAAGAACCCTAAAGCCTCAAACCTTGAATCGCTGCATCAAGATGACCCTTCAGTGGAAGCCATCCCCTAGCGCATTAATTGACAGGACATCTAATGGTAAGCTTACAACCTTAGCTGAGATAGTTGACACAGGAGCTTCTCAACATGAGACCCCGGGGTTTCAAAGGTAGCAAACCCTAAACCCTAAACCCGCTCGCGGAGCCTGTCTCCAATGGAGGCTTGATGGAAGGTGGACAATCATAGCCTAAGTCTGGTTGCTTTTGCCACTTCAATGGCTTGGGCTTGTAAAGCAAGGCTCAGATCCAGCAAAGTTAGGAAAGAAACTAGCATCAGCCCAGTATGCTTTAGGGTTTACGTATAGTCCCCCTTAAGTAGATAGAATATGGGGTATATGGGGATCTTATTATAATATACGCAGAGCCATATTCTATCTACTTAAGGGGGACTATAAGGGCTACAGGGTTTAGGATTTAGGGCTTTCGGAGTTTAGCCTTCAAGGGACAGTAGAGTTCAAGGGTCTGGGGTCTGCGGCATGCCCGGACTTTGCAGGCCCTGCATGATATGGTTCCTTAAATGCGGGGTGCCCTTAAAAGGGGTTTATAGGGGTTATATGGGGCTTATGGGGATATTATAAGGCTATATAGTGCTTAGGGTTTGCCCCCACTCTCCGTCTGCAGCCCTCTTGAACATCCGAGTACATGTTCCAAATATATCACGGTCATAAATCGAGGGAAGGTTCAGTCTTTTTGGGGGGAACGGGGATTTGGGGTGTTATCTTCTGATACACCCTAAACCTTGCTCCCTAGACCCCAAGCCCTGAACCCTATAAATCCTGAAAGCCAAAACAGAAACAAGGACCCAGTCGCGCAGCAGGTTCGCTCCATCTTGGCAAAGTCTAGCAACCTGGACGAGTGCAGTGCTTAGGGGTCACTCCAGGGTTGAGGGCTTAGGGTTTAGGCCTTGGGGTTTAGGAGTTTAGGGTTTTGGGGTTTAGTGTTTGGGGATTAGGGTTTATGAGTCTAGGGCTTGGGGTTTAGGGTTTGGGGTGTAGGGTTTAGGAGTTTAGGGCTTGGGGCTTAGGGTTTAGGAGTCTAAGGTTTGGGGTTTAGAGTTGAGGGTTTGGGGTTTAGTTTAGGGTTAAAGGTGCGGATTTTGTGGGTTTAGGGCGCAGGGAAGATCTAGGGGTTTGAGCCCTAACCCCCTGAACCGCCCCAATCACCAACCTCTCCAGAAGCTCAGCTTCATAGCTTTGCAGCTTGCTGGCGCGAATGCGCGCTACAGCCTTCCTGGGTGGCATGGTTTAGGCCCTTTAGGCCTGGAAGGATGTGGAAGTATGTGGAAGTATGTGGAATCATGGGGTTTTATGACTATGTTAAGTATGTTCTAGGTTTTGGCAATGATCTGACGTACTGTACTTATTGAGGCACAAGTAAGGGTTCAGTGAGTTCAGTGCAAGGGACTCAGGGTTTAGGGCACAGGCCTGAGGGTTTGGGGCTTATAGAGATCAGGATTCAGGGTTCTGCTGGGTTGCTATCATCGAAGGGTTTTAGCTCAAAGGCTCAGGAACATTGTTCAAAGTCTTCAAGTAAAGAAACTCCAAACTCCAAACCCTGAACCCCTAAACCCTCCCCCCCACACCCCTCAACGCCTAAACTTCATCCCAACAGCAGCCCAGACACAAGCCCGCACTGCCCCAGCCCGGGAAAGCATCAGAACAACCTGCCCGCCACAAACCTCAATTGAGTCAGGTGCAGGGTGCAGGGTTCAAATGCTAAGGCTGTGGGTTTAGGGTCGGGGTTGAAGGATGGTTACGAATCCAGGGTTGAGGGAGTTCAGGGTGACAACTTGAAGGATTGAGGGTTTCAGCGTGTAGGGTTCCCAAAAAAAAACAGCATTTACATTGGAGACCATAACGGGGCAGCAGCCGTGAAAAAGGTCATACCCTGCCTTATGGGCCTTACTCAATAAACTAAATCTATCTGCCAATGATCCGGAAGGAGCAGAAGGAGACCGTCAGCAGCAAATAAAGCATCTGGATGCAAGGGAAAAAGGCACACCGCACGCCGATGCAGGGTTGCTACACATGCAGGCTGCCTCACAGCTGCTTCTTGCATGATTCCATAGCCACATGACAGCTGCTTCAGTCACAGCGCCAGCCGAAAAACCCAATGCCATGGGCCACCTCTCTGTTCCCTGGAGCCTTCCCAACTTTTGTTTCTAGACGTTTATTTTGGGGGGTATGATGATTTAGGGTTTCGGGTATAGCTAGTGCATACCAACCTTAACACCCGAGCCCTTAAAAAGACCGGGACATCCCTAGCCAGAAAGGTTTTCAGGTTTTAGGGTTTAGGACTGCTGTCGAGGACGGAATCTGCTTGGACGTTTAGGGCTTAGGGGTGTTTAGAATTTATGACCCCGTTATAACCTCTAGAAGTAGAGACTTGCTGTATCCTTGAAATATCAAGCACAAAATAAATTTCCAGCTTATGTAAGAATCGGCTTTGGGCACGTTGTGAGAGGAGAGCATTCGCAAATATGTGTTGTGCTACATCTGGGGGGGGGGGGGGGGGGG
>CAJNIZ010011675.1:0-10723 GCA_905231905.1 Symbiodinium pilosum | reverse complement strand
AGAGTGGCTTTCAGCAGGTACCATTATGGGGGTACAGTATTTTGGGGTCTATATTGGGGTACCCCTATTTTGGGAAACTCCCAAGTTACTACGGTAAGGAATCCATCTTATCTACGATGTACCCTTTTAGTATTCTTCTTCAACACGCTGCTCTCAAGCTGAGCATTGCTCAGCACGGCAAGAAAGACACATATAAACCCATATTGTGGTAACTTAACTCAACATTCCTGAGGTCCTACCCTACTCCCAGGGCCGTGAACCCAAATCCTTACACCCTGTGTAGCCCCATGCACCCTTTGGAAGACACATTGCAGACTCACTTTTTGCAGAAACTCCCAAACATGTGGCCATGAAGCCGTTGTTTGAGGACGCCAGTCCGGATGTCGGTTTGCCGGTTTCCCATGGCCTGAGCACACGAAGCCGTTTACAACACAGCGAGACTTGCAGGCCTCGAGGATTTGGGGTGTTGCGCTTGCGATGTGAGCTAAAGCCTAAGCTCCTAGTATGCCCGTTAGCAACCCCTCTTATACTCCCCCATAGAACCCCCTATATACGAGTTTCGACTATAGCTCGTGTAGGGATCTTCCAGGATTGAATGATTGAGGGGTTCAGGGCGGCTTCTCAAGTTCTGTCCTTTGGGGACTTGGGGTCGCATGGCTTCTGAAGTTTACGGTTTGGGGCTGAAGCCTTAGGGATCCTTGACGGCCGGAAGCCGATCACAAATCTTGTAGAAGGTCTTGGAACTTAGGTATTGAAGACAGCCCATGATGCCGCAAGTAACTAATCAACATACTAGACCCTAAGCCCATAACCCTAAACCCTAAGCCCTTAACCCTAAACCTCAGACCTAAACCCTAAACCCTAAGTTATTACCCAATAACCAATCTACTCAACCCTAAGCCCTACGCCCTAATACCCTGAGCCCTACACCTTGAGGTAGGCGCAGATGAGGAGATTACAGCAGCTCCAACATCTTCAGGGTTTGGGGTTGAGGGTTTAGGCCCAGATGGTTGGGTACGACCCTTGCATGGCTGCCATTTCTAGGACGAGCATTGCAATCTTGAAGCAGACTCGACGCATGGGTTAGGAATTCGTAGAAAAATGTGCTTATAAAGGGTTATGTGGCTATATGGGCGTAAAAATACTAACCATTTAAGTAGCTAATTCCCAAGCTATCTAAGTGGACACCTCGTTCTCCCCAAAGGCGCCGACGTGCGCCAATAGACACACCAAAAGAACTTCCGTCTACAAGACCCCATAACCACCCTAAACCCTGAACCCTAACCCTAAACTGCAAGTCAAAGCCGCTTTCAAGGCCATACCTCAACCCCTACACCCGAATCAGTGCTTCGGATCCGGGGGCTTAGAGTTTAGGGTTTAGGGGTTTACGGCTTGCAGAAATTCGGGATCTCTTTTGTGGATACCCAAAACGACCCGGATTAAAAGACTGGTCCATATTGGAGTCCCCGTTAATGGGAAGCCACGCATCTCAGGAAATCCCAAAAACCCAAACCCTCAAACTCCGCAACTTCCCAATCCCCTAACCACCCTAAAACCCAAACCCTGAACCCTAAACCCTGAACCCTCAAACCTCTGACGCTCAACAAACCTGGCCCCTTGGGCCAGGCAAATTATTGGGTTTAGGGTTTAGGGCTTATTGTTTGGGGTTTAGGCGTTTAGGATAGGATTTAGGTTTCAGGGTTTAGGGTTTAGCAACGTCGCCAACATCCAGCCCAATGGTGGCCTCTGTGGAGACTTACGCCCATAAGGGCATCATTTCAGGCTAGGGCAGTCTTCCAACCCCTCCCTAAACCCTAATCCCCAACAATTTACTTGGCCCATCTAATAGCAAGCATTCTTCCAATAACAAGCATTCTCAATGGAGTACCTTTCTTATACTTTAGGAAAGTATGTAGGGGAAAGGTCTCTTCTTAGGCGGGCCTAGGCCCCAAACCCTGAACCTTGCAACCCTAAACCCTAAACCCTCATCCCTAAACCCTGAACCCTCACCCATAAACCCTCATCCCTAAACCCTAAACCCGCATCCCTAAACCCTAAACCCCCAAACCCCACAAGTCTTCAAAGCCAGCCAGCGCTTAGGCGAGTGGCATCCTGGTAGTCTAGGGACAGGTCAATGCAGGGAAACTCGTGGATGGTGATGTCCAGGAAAACGCGGATTTTTCTGTTTCAAGGTTTATAGGGTTTGTAGGGTTCAGGGGATTTTCAGATTCAAGGTTTAGGGTTTAGGGGATTTTCTGATTCAAGATTGAAGGGTTGGTTTGGCGCGGTTGAGTTGAGAGTTTAAGTAGGGTTGGTGGGGATTAATGTTTGAGGTTTTGGATTTGCTATTTGGGGTGCAAGTTTGGGGGGGTAATGTCTCAGAAAGGTGCTTTGTTTTTTTTTGGTGATTTTGGGGTTGCCTAAGATTTTTTTGTGCTTCAGGCTGCCTAACCCAAAGCACTGATCCCCGAACCCTACAAGCCCTGAATCCCAACCCCGAACCCCAAACCCTAAGCCCTCAACCCCAAACCCTAAACCTTTATCCCCAGACCCTAAGCCCTGAACTCTAAGCCCTAAACCCTAATGCCTCAACAATAAAACCCTGAAACCAAAACCCTAGACCCTAATGCCTCAACCCTATATAAGCATTAAACCCCAATCCCTCAACCCTATAAACCCTAATCCCTAATCTCAACCCGAACAGCAGCTTCCAGGTTTGAGATGTTGGGGGTTGCGGGCTCTCGGAATGTTAAGTTGCTGACGGTTTGGACAATTGGGGCCCAGGCTCTTCTGGACTTGCAGGTTTTGCGATATACAGGGCTAAGAGGGCAGGTGTAGGGGGGTAGCATGTAGAAATAGCCATGTGATTATAAACAATCGTGGAACTATTGCGTGGGCTGGCTGTTTGGAACCTGAGGTGCTTTAGCATCATCATTTCCTGGCAACGGTTGGGTACTTGCAGGACTCCATGTTCAGATTTCCTAGCCTGAACCCCAAGCCACAAAACCTAAACCCTCAAACCTACATCTCAAACCCTAATTAAACACTAAACCTTCATCCCTTAAACCCTATACTAAACCCTCATCCCTAAATCCTATACCCTAAACCCTAAACCCTGAACCCTTAACCCTAAATCCTATACCCTAAACCCTAGAGTTGGGGGTTCAGAACCATCAGCTCGCGCACTGGAGCTGGGTCCATGTAGCCAGTAAGGTTTCAGTGTTTAGGGTTTAGGTTTCAGGCTTAGGGTTTGGGGTTTCAGGCTTAGGGTTTAGGGTTAAGGGTTTAGGGTTCAGGTCAAAGACCTGATGCACGGAGCCCTGAACCTGCCACCCTAATCCATGCGCATGGTGCAGATGAAGATCTCATTGACCTTAAAACCCATACAAAAACGCATGAAACCCCATAATACCAAAATAAAACCGTATAACATCCCTATAAAACCCTTGTAGAACCCTATAATACCTCTATACAATCCTGTAAGATCCTTATAAAACCCAATGATGCCACCATAAAACCCGTATAAGCTCCCTATAAAACCCTATCAAATCCTCTCCAAACCCTATCACACCCTTTTCAAACCCTGTACACGCATTGAAGATGATCCCAAAGGCAAACCAAACTTCTGGGCCAAGGGGATCCAAACCTTGGGTTTAGGGTTTAGGGCTTTAGGGGTTTAGAGTTTAGGGCTTTAGCGGTTTAGGGTTTTAGGGGTTTAGGGCTTTAGGGCTCTAGGGGGTTAGGGCTTTAGGGTTCTAGGGTTTAGGGGTTTAGAATTTAAGGTTTAGGGCTTCCCTAGGGCAGGATGTCATATATAGGGTTCATATAGGGGCTATCTGCGTTTTTTCTAGGGTTTCTGCAGGGGTTCTATAGGGTTTTAGAAAGCCTTATAGGCAAGACATAAATGTATTATGGGGCTTTATGAGGTTTGACAAGGTTTCTATAGGTCTTTATAAGGGCTATGTTGGGGCTTATAGGCTTTTATGGGGTTTAAGGGTAGTAAGATGACCAAACCGCCTGTCACCGCCGAAGCGGAAGTTGATGCCTCTGCACCAGATTCGGTCGGTAGGGATGCCCCATCGGCCTTACCACTCATCGGGCGATGGAGAGGAACGGCGTGAGAGGCCAGCAGGAAATACTAAACCCTAAGCCCCTAAACCCGGGACCCTGAACCATAAACGCCCCCTAAACTCCAAACCCCGGAGCCCTAAAGTCTAAACCCTTAAACCCATAACCTACTAATTCCGCTATTGCAAAGTGTTTGGCCAGGTTTGCTTCCAAGGGAGGACATATCTGAAAGTTCCCCTTTCTCTTTGGTCTGGGCGCCCCGCAGCTTTTGCGCCCTTTAGAGGGGTACATAATAGGGGTTATACAGAGGGTATATAGGGTTTAGGGTTTAGGACCCTGAACCTTGAACCCACGTTCTGAAACCCGAAGCTCCAAACCCTGTACCCTAGACGTCTCTCAACCCTACAGCCTGAACACGAAGTCCGAACCCCTGAGCCCTTCACCCTAATATTTGCTTAAGAACCATGGCCCAAAAAATGAAAATATTCTTCCTAACAAGGGTAGTGAAGGGATTATTATTGTAAATTTTGCAAAGGTTCTTAAGCAAATAATAGTCACCCTAAGTCCTAAACCTTGAAGCAACGGACCTGGACCCCTGAGCCCTCATCTCATGATCATGCATTTCAATTTTTCGAGGCGGCCTCGGCCGGGATAGTTGCATGGGGCCGTCCATGTCCTTAGCAGGTCTAAGGCTCTTAGCGTTTAAGGCTAGGCTTCAAGAGTTTCGGGTTTAGGGTGTCGGGTGTTTAGCGTTTAGGGTTGGAAAATATGTGACTGCAAATATTAGGGGTTATATGTGGGTAAATAAACATGAAACACAGAAAATTACATGGAGGGGTTATACAACTACTTACTTACGTCTTAGGGTGCGATCTGTGAGACTAATGTCGAGAGTTAAGACGATTGGGACCCGAAGAAATTGCAAGCCTGCTGGGGTAAGGGTTTAGGCTTCGAGTTAAGTTTCAGGTTTAGGGCGTTTAGGGTGTCTAGGGTGTTTAGGGTGTTTAGAGTTTTGGGGTTCAGGGCTCAGGGTGTAAAGTTAAGGTTTTGTTTGAGGTTGCGGTTTGGGGATTTTCGGCCGATGATTCCGAGCATAGGGCCCTCCAGATCCTGCATGTCAGTCCCTGAACCCTGAACCCTAAACCCCAATTCCAAGGGTGGAAAAACATTAGCCACCCTGATTCCAAGGGCGAACAAAAATCAAACCTCAACCCTAAACCCTGATTCCAAGGGTAAACCAAAAAATGACCCTAAACCCTAAACCGTAATTCCAAGTGTAAACAAGAATTAACCCTCAACCCTGAACCCTAATTTCAAGGGTAAACAACAATTAACCCTAAAGCCTAAACCCCGAACACCCCTCACCTTGCCTGTGGCTATGCCTGCAGCAGCGCTCATCTGATCCCCAATACAATAGTAGTGTCCATTTCCTTGTCCATTCCTTCATTCCCTGCTTAGTAGGGCTTATCTACTCATGCGTGAAATAGCAGGGTCCATGTTCAATTCCTTCATGCCCTGTGTACTAGAGGTAGGTAACTGGAAACCCCAAACCCTAAACCCTAAGCAGCTGGCTTCTTAGCAGGCATCTCGTAAATCATATGTCTGGTGTTCTTCTGGAGGGATTGAAACCCTAAGCCCTAAACCAAGGTTGCGGCTGCAGGAAGTCCTCAGCACTTTAGAGACCCTGTGGCCGCGATTACCTACGGCTTAGTGACATTCCCCCCTAAGCTAGCAGGTGTAACCTATAAAGCTGCAGGTATTTTGGGGCTACAGGTAAAAATGCCCTAACAGTTGCAATGTGGCCTGGGGATCTAAAGCCAGGGGTATGTCTTTGCAACATTTTGCCCGAAGCACTTAGCCCTGTACTGGGATTTAGGATTTAGTTGGACGGTTCAGGGCTCAGTGCCTCGCTACCCATCACGTTCAACGCCAGCTATCTGGACTCAATGGCTTTAAGCCCCTGAACCCCGCCTGCATGCACCCCAATCAGACGCCCATGATATGTTTGGATTTTACAGTCGGGTCCTAAGCCCTCAGCCATAAGCCCTGAACTCTAAGCCCTAAACCCTATATTCCCTAATCCCTAGACCCCTAAATCCTAAACCCGAAACCCTAAATCCTAAACACTTAAAGCTCCGAGCCTCCAAAGCTCGCACCACCCCCTAACCGGTCTGACTTCTTTATCTCGGAAAGCCTTGATCTGGAACCCTGAAAAACTATTAGGACGATTCTCTGATGGTTCACGGTGCAGAGTTTAGGGTTCAGGGTTTTGCGTTTGGGGTCCTTGTATGTCCTTGCATAACTGTAGAATCTGATGTATCCGCCCACTTTCCATTTATTTCCAATTCATGTTCCGGGTTCCTTTCGATTTCATTCTCTCTTGTTCCATCCCCCTGTACCAAGGAATTGTCATCAAACACGGGTCCTGTCTACAAAAGACCCAGCTATGGGATCGTACCCTGCACCCCTTACCCCTGAGCCCCCTTTTTATTCTCCACCCCTCAAAATTTGGCTCACATGGGTTCGCTCCCCAGTGTAAGGGGAGCCTCCCCAAGAACTTTTTCCCAAATCACGAACTTCAAGCTTAATTCATACACCCCTAGACACTCAACTAGCGAAATGGGTCATGATTCTAATGAGAAGCCTTCGTAGCATTGAGCTAAACCCGAGCCTCAGCAACTCTAAGCCCCTAAACCCTGAACCCCTAAACCCTAAACACTCAACCCCTAAACCCTAAACCCTCAACCCTAAACCCTAAGACCTAATGCTGCCCGAGGAGCTAGGTGAAAAGCCTGCTTTTTCACAGGTGTCAAGTATGTCCCAAACTCTGCTACGGTCAGCAGCAGAATGAATGCCTTTCCAGGTTTTAGGGGGTGTAGAGTTTAAGGGTTTAGGATTTAGGGTTTTATGGTGTGATTAAGGCTTTGGGAGTTAGGGTTCTTGGGCTTAGGATTTTTCATGGCGCTGGTTTCACATTGGGGTCCTGTTGCATAACATGTGTTCTTGTCGACTTTTTGACGTTTGGAGCGGAATAAAACTGGAAGCTTGCAAACATGGGGGAACCTCAATATAGATCCCCAAGGACAACCCATGCTCAAGGGATTCCCCCTGAAGGGACCCCAGGGGTTGCAGCTTCGACTGAATCGACTACCAAGTCTTGATATGAGAGAGCTTGCACCACTTAGGTTACCTCAACCCTGAACCCTAAACCCAGAGTAATGCTTGTAGTCTTCAGTGTAAGTACTACCGACTGCCCTGGGACTTGGGTAACAAGAGTGGTGCAAGATTTCCTCCATCAACAGAAATGTGGTTGACACGAAAATTCTGTCCCTTTAATTCGAGCATTGCGGTATGCTGCTAGATTTCGTGAGGTCATGCAAGTAATTTAGCATCGACAGTAGTACAATTGAACGTCCCCCAGGGCCTGAAATCTTAGGGTAAAAACCCGTAAAGTTCTCAGTGTAGGATTTGATGCTAAGAGCAATCCAAAACACCGTACACTTAAATTCCTCAACTGTCCCTCAACAATATAGCTTAAACCGAAAACCCTGAACCCTAAACCCTCAACCCTCAATTCTAAATCCTAAGCCCTAAACCCTAAACCCTTCCATAATACTCTCAAGGTTTCCCTGCTTGACTCCTAGCTTCGGCTCCTGAATTCCAGCTGAACCATCCCTACAGTTAGGGTTTAAAGGGATTAGGGTTTAGTGTTTAGGGGTTTAGGGTTTAGGGTTTCGGGTTTAAGGATCTAGTGGTTAAGGGTTTAGGGTTTTAGGGTCTAGGGATTTAGGGTTGAAGGGTTAAGGGTTTAGGGGGTAAGGGTCTAGGGGTTAAGGAGTTCCTACACCCTACGCGCTTACTTAAGATGCTCGTTCTAGATAGGCCTGTCCGAAGATGGTTTTCAGCGTATATACCCTAGATTACCCGAAGCCGTACGATAGGCAATCCTAGTAAGGGACACTATGTTTTTGGAACTCAAACGCCTGGGTCACCACTCCAGCAGAAATTCAACGGAATTCCCAAAACAACCTCCTATTAGGTGACCCCACTGTGATTTTTTGTGCCGCTTCGAAACACATATTTCTTGTCGTTTTGCTTGGCTACAAAGGGACATCGTAGGTTTGGGTGCAATCTCTGAACCTAAAAAAACTCTATAGATGCTGTAAACGTTTTCTTAACATACTTCCATACAAAGCCTGAAAAACCTGAAGTTCTTGTAGAACTACTCAACTCTGTGGAGCCAGCCCTGAACAATAGGGTTTAAGGTTTAGGGTTTAGGGTTTAAGGTTTCGGGTTTAGGGTGTAAAGATCATTCCCAAGCTGCCGTAGCAATGGTGCGGAGAACCAGCGTGGCACCTGTCGGTGGCGGCTCCTGCAGAAGATAAAGAATGCTTAGGACTGTATACACAAGCGTCGGAGCCTGAAATTAGGCCAGTTCTATTATGTATGTAAACCACCGAACCATTTGGGGTGAGGTCTGGAGAGAACGGTACAATTAGCCCGGAAGCTTGCTCAGCCTTTGGGGCCCTTTGAAAACATTCGTTGAAAGAGTGCTTAGAGAATCATAAGGGTTAATATCCAAAACATCCCAAGGCCCACCCAAAAAAGCGATGGAATGGGATTAGAATTGAGCCTTGAGCTGTTAAGGATTTAGGATAACCACTTTAGCTTGAGGTTCCTAGGGCTAGGTTTAGGGTTTAGACAGAGAACTGGCTACAGCCGGGCGTATAACTCCACTTCTATCTGCGGTAACGTGAACAAGGCCGACGAGGGCGATTACAGTAGGACGAACAAATCGCCACCTAAACCCTGAACCCTACACCGTCCAACCAGCCTCCCAGCAATTCGAGCGAAAGCTTCCGATGGAACGCTTGCCCCTTTTCGGCAGCGCGTCCCAGAATTTCCTTCATCCACCCTAGCACCCGTACTTGTAAGGGTACCTACTACATGCGCTGCAGTCATATTTCCCGCATAATTAACGGCCTAAACCCTAAATGGTCCCTCGGCAACCCTCCAAATCGACAGAGTTGACGGTAGCTCATAAGCACCCTTGGAAGCCTCTAAAATTAACCTCCCAAGGTTGAAACTTTCAACCTTAGACAAACCTAGACCCCCAGAATCTGCACACACACCCGCAATGAAACCCATCAAAAGGGAAACAACAGAATCTACACTCCAATCTTTCGAAGCTTCAATCATGATCTGGGTGCTGACGGAATGCTGTAAGAACAACAATAGTAATAGCAAAAACAAGAGCAATTATGAAGCCTAAACTATGTTTGTCTGTGATGCGTAGCTTCCCACTCCTCGCGATGTTCCGGTAACTTCCTCCAGGAGTGTGCTGCTGTTTCGGATGCTAGGCTTTGGGCTTGGGATTCGGGGATTGAGGCTCCGAGGATAGAATTTAGACCCCCAAACAAACATGGAAGTCTTAAAGGGGCACTTCAAGGACTTCTGTCCTTCATTCGATGCATAGTGTACAGTCCCTATGGCCCTAGGGCTCCAAATAGCCCCGACTAGGCGCACAGTTGAGGGCTTAGGGCGGTTCAGGGCTTAGGGGACATTGGGGACATTATGATTGGAGTAAAAACCATATGTGGACTTGGGACCCCTTTGAATTCACGCCATGAAAGAGGGCAATGTATAGATACAGTTATTAGTTATTCGAAATTTCGAAAAACAAGGCTGTTGGTAACCCCGGCACCAATACTTGAAGACGGCATAAGTCGCATATGATACTCATGGGATCCTCATTTTGGGTGTTGGGGTTACCAAACCTTGTGAATAAGTTTCGGGTGTGGCGGGATGCCCAAATAGCCACCCTTTGAAAAGGAAGTGGTTGTGTCATGCCCTGCCCAAGCTGGGTGCTAGTTTTCGGGCCGCATATATGTATGTGTATACATATATATACCTTTGACACCCCAAACTGGATACGTCCCTATATATCCCCATACCCGCCATATGACCGCTCTGAAGGCATTTTCTTGACATTCCATGTAAGCTACAATCTAAGCTCCAAGTATCCCCTTGAATAAGACCTATACTACTCCCCCATATAAATTACATGGAATTAAATTCCTATATTCCCCCCTTTGAGGAGTTTAGACTATAGCTCATGTTAGCTTGGGGAGGGAAGCTCTTGCTCAAGCAGCTTCTCCTCGTCACACGGAGACCTTGCCAGCATGAAGGAGTGACACCCTGGACCTCACAAGTAAAATGCTAGCCCACAACAGATTATAGGGGTATATAGGGGGTATTAAGGGGGATGCTAGGAGTATAGACTATAGCTCCTATAACCCCTCAACCCTGAAGTGTGAGCCGCGACCTCCGTACATCCCTAACTCCAACCCTAAGCCCTACGGTTTAGGGTTTTTAGGGTTTTTAGGGTTTTTAGGGTTTAGGGTTTGGGGTCTTTAGGGTGCAGGTTTAGGGTTTAGGGTTTTTAGGGTGCAGGTTTGGGGTTTAGGGTNNGGTTTAGGGTGTAGGGTTTATTGAATCGTTTTACCCTTCACTCCCCTAGGCTCCCAAATAACCTCTTAGTAACATTCATAAGGGTGCCCTTTTCTCGTAAGTTAAGGCTTAGCTCTACTAAAGAGACCCCAGAATAAAAAGGAGACCCTCAACCCTAAGTATAAACCCTAAGCCCTAACCCCTA
>CAJNIZ010011673.1:0-10725 GCA_905231905.1 Symbiodinium pilosum | reverse complement strand
GTTTAGAACATCATCCGAGAGTCGAAAAGCGTGGACAGTTACGAGGATGGCGACCGTGACCCCCGCGATCCCTGTGACAGTTGACACTTTTCGTTTCTAAGAGTCCAAGAATGATGACAGTTACAAGGAAACGAGAGGGGGGGGTCGAGCCAAACCTTTAAAAGAAAAAAGGTGGAGCCAAACCTTTGAAAAAAAACCCTCCACCGTTCAGGGTTGGCGATTAAGGATTTAGGGTTCGAGTCAGACTGTTGGGGCTTGGGTGCTACCCTTTGGGGGCTCAAGGCTTACGGTAGGGTATTCGGCTTGGAGTACAGGATTAAGGTTGCAAGGCTCTACATATGTATCCACATAAGGACATAGATACATACATACATGCATGTATGCATTCATGCGCTTAGGGCTTAGAGTTGTTCGGATCGTGAATTGAGGGGTCACCTGGAGGGGCAAAGTAAGGGTGAAATAGTGAAAATCGCGAAAGATCACGTCTAGCCCTCTCTGATCCTACAGAGACCTGCAGCGCAGCCTTGGTTTCCTTTAACTGAGACCTCACAAGCCTTCTAGCATTTAATTTTGAAACCTTAACCGTACCCGGGCCTCAAAAAGGCAAGGGTACCAACATACCAGAGGCAGACCCCATTTCATTCGACACATTGGTTCCAAGGTCCCTACGACTTAAACCCGAAATATCCCAAACGCCCTAAACCCCACCCTGAACCCTGAATATACCAAAATATCCCAAACCCTAAGTCAGTAAACGTGCATCGTACTGAGCTAGGTCCTGGCGCTGCTAGTTTGGAAGCCCATCTCCCTGGTTTTCCTAGACTGAGCCTGTATTCATCAGGAAAATCCCAGGCTGGAGGCATGCAGTCCGCAAGCTACATGAGGAGTAGGGCATTGATTGGGGCCTTGCGTGTCTAGAACAAAGCAAACTTGGAACTCGATCCCCTGCCCTGAAACCCAACCAGCCCCGAAACCCAACCAGCCCCGTCAAAAACCCTCCTGCTTCGGTCCTCTTATTGTCCTAGGCGTCTAAATCTAACATGTTTCCACAACTGTTTTCAGGTGGCCAAACCTTCCACACGCTGCTGTCTAGGTTCAACCCAGATCAAACTAAACGCGGTCATACAGGGTTAAAGCCCGGAGAGTACGTAGATGAGCTGTAGTCTAAATTCCTTAGAGGTGGTTATATGGGGGATCATTAAATCCGGTATTACACGGCGAGTATTATAGGGGTTATTACAGGGGGATACTAGGAGTTTTCGATAATAGCTTGCATTGTTAAAGCCTGCAGAACGAGATCATGTTTGTCCCTCTTTCTCACAAGCACAGTGCTCTGCTTCGAATGTCCCGTGGAACACACTTGGAAGGACATCTGTAGGCTAGATCTTAATGCACATTACCAACCTGTTTTACGTGTAGCTGCTCATGAACCTTCAAGAATTCCCAGGACAACCCAAAAACCTTATCCTTAAATCCTAAACCTTTACCCCGAACCCGGACCGAAACCTTCAAATGGAGACAAAGAAAAAAGTTTGACATGATATGAACTATAGTCGAAACTCCCAGTATCCACCTTGATAACCCCCATAACACTCCCTTATGCATTCCCCTTAAAGAGTTTAGACTGTAGCTCATATAAATAGTTTTCATGAGTAGGGTGCCCGCATGTAGACACCAAAAGAGATGTGAAGAACTCAAGTATTGTTGAAGTGGCCGGCTTGGGAACACGTGCACGAACATGAGTATGAGACTAATGAGACTACTGAGTTCTTAGGGTGGGATAACTATGAGATAGTATGCAACATTGCCCTCATTCCTGGATCAAGTTCATCCAGTTTCGGGCGTGTCCTACCTAAATGTTCCTTAGATGGCTTAGGATAATGTTCCTTATTCATGAGCGGCTCATCTGCAGCCATTCAAAATTGTGACAGTACCACAGTTAAAGCAGATGATAGTGACTGAATTGGGAGGATGCATATTCTTCGCTTAGACTCTAAAGCGTAACTCGTGGGGCCGGGGACCATGGAGGCTGACGAGCGGCTGATATGATGGCCTGGCCCTCTGCCCAAAGCGCATTTCCCCTAAACTCCGTGAGGCCCTGGTGTCCAGAGACTTCGACACCCGCCCCTCCCAGAAGGCGCGCGCACTGCAAGGGCCCTATGAGTTACCCCTGACCTGATCTCATGGGTGCAGAGTGTATCAGCACATGGTGTCCATTATCATAAGGGGCTCCTCTACCACCACCTCGAGTGCTGCCCGTCGGGTTCTCCCAGTTAAGGCGAAATTTTGAGGAGGTCATACATCGGGTGGGCTGATTAAGGGGGAGCGTGAGGCCTTGAGGGGCCTGGGGACGTCGCATAAGTGGAGTCATGCTTAGTTTACAGCCCCAAATGCACAGCATTCTATGGCAGAACCAGAAATGAGTATCCAGCTTTTTTCCTACGCCCTGAACCGAACACTGGAGCTGGTAGTAGCATCCAGCCACCTACATGGCCATCAGCTGGGAAGCCCAACATGCAAGGCAGATTCCCATAACAAGTTGAAACATTTCTGTAGTCTCTTCAACATCCCCTGTCTTATATTACCTTCTTTCAATTGCGCATGCAAAGCTGTCTACACACACGCACATGAAGCTGTTCCTGGTAAGTCTCCACTGCTTGGTGTATAGGCCTGTATAGTCTTAAAGCAGCACTAGCCATGAAGCAAGAAGACAGGATGCATTGTTTTGAGGTTTTCAGTTTTGGAGTTCGTGGTTTAACTTTAGGGGGTAGCCCCCTACCCAAACAGCAACTCTAAGGTACACACCCCAGCCCACAGCGCGCTTTTAAGCGCTCCTCCTTCCTTCAGAGCCAGATGCTTCATTTGTACTCGAGAACTGCGCTGAAGACCTGAGCCTGGCCTGAGCAGACTCCACCCAGATCCTAAATCGTATGCCTTTCCCGGTATCTGCTGACGGGCTCCATGTCCTGCAGGACTTGCGAAACGCACTCGCCGTCTTGCAGCGAGTCTTGGATCGCAGAAGCGCGGGGAAGAGCTGGGCCTTACTACAATGTCAGACCAGGCTGTTGTTACAGCTAGGCGCCACATGCGCTACTTCCATCCTCCATTCGGAAATCCTCTCAAAGTCTGCATGTCTAGTATACGGGTGCCTGGAACCTTGGATGTACAGCTTCAAACAAAAGAGAGAGTCAGAACCATAAAGCCCAAAGTCCCAAATCCTAAAACGCCAAACCTGGGTGTAGGCTGTAGAGATAGGGCTGTGGAGATTTTGGGACTTGCGATTAGTCTCACCAGCTTTGGGTAAAGGTTTTATGCGTAACAGCTAGGGGACAGAGAAGTGGATTAGGTGTAGAGGTTCGTCTCTGGGGTGGCTTTAAAGGTCCTTGAGATGTACAGACAAGTAAAATCTTAACTACCGTAAAGGAACATGCTTTCTCCGTTTTCGGGAGAGGCAGACCATTTTGTACAACTACCTGGTTCTTGTCCTTGTGCTTGTACGGTTCGATTTTACCTTCACCCTGATATATGCCGGGTCGCTGCTTTCGATCAGCTACAGTGAATCCTGGATTATCGCCATTGCCACCAGAGAGGATGTGGGGTCACGCAGCTTTTGCAACCCAAAACCTCATCCTTCAAACCCAGCAACAAGGACAAGGCTCGAGGTCGTCAAAAGCAGGGTTCCTCTGGGACAAGGTTCTAGGTCGAGGGGCCAGCGCCTGAGGCATAGAATGGTTACCTCACCGAGCCTTCCGAGCGGACCCAATATCCACGAAATAATCCCTGTATAACCCTGTAGGACTTCTGAAGTTACCCGGTTTTGGGAAACTCCCAAATCTTTCGTGTACCTTGCAGTTGAAGGCCCGATTCTCCACGCTGAGCCCTCCACCCGATTTTTCTTTGAAATCCTGTACCTGTGTAGCCCTGATGGAATCCTTATCTCCGGAGTTTGGGCTGCAGATAGTTCAGTATGCGTCTAGAGCCTGTTGCCTGGAAGGCGCCATGAAATTCCTTTCAAGGCACACACAAACGTTGGGGTCCATCCTCGAGGGTCCAACCATAATCCTCCTAAATCCGCAGCCGTAACCGTACAGGACTGGAGAAAGTCCGTACGCAAGTTTTGTTCGTGAATCAAGGGGTTCTGTGCTGTTAGATGGCCTCCATCGAACCCTAAACCCTAAACCCTAGACGGCTGCTTCAAAAGCCAAATCCTAGGCCAACCGTAGATAGCAGCTTCAGCCTTCAAGCACATAGAGTAGTAGGGAGTGAATATACGTACCATTATAAAGGGGTATATATGGGGATTCTAGAAGGATTATTATAGGGATCCACTCCCCCACTCCCCCTTAAGCAGCAGTAGGTCAACCCCTAAGCCCTAAGCCCTAAATCCCTGTTTATTCTTCAAAGCTCTCCTGCAAAACAAGGCTTCAAACACCGAGGCGTTGCTTGCCTGAAGACTACAGTAGGCATTTATGTCCGTAAAAATCCCAATAGGACCCTGTTTGAAGGAGGGGACGGCGATTCCTATTCTACACACTGAGCCTCAAACTCGCGGAGCCCGGATTTGCCTGTTTGTTGTTAAAAAGCTTGGTAAGAGGGCGCCATTATCTCCTTATCTCCTGTTGTACTAATAGTAGGTGGGGGAACACTGAAAGTACATAAGGTCACCCTGTTCATGATCCAAAGCCATGCACAACAAATGTTGCAGTTGGGGATGTCGGTTGAAAGGGTTCGACAAATGGGGGGGCGCTTCTGAAGATTCAGGTAGGTGTCTGGACAATTGAAATTCTCCCGGTGAAGCCAATGTACAACATCAGTATCATCCAATCAAACACAGCCCACTCCAAAGTGTTCCGGCATCTATATTACTTGCGACTTTGAATGGCTTACTAGCAGTCAGGGGAAGAGCATGCCCGCAATTTTGAAAGTTGCTTGTACAGCATCTCCAGGGTGCCCGACCAACAACCCAAAAACTCACAGACGAGAAGCCAATACCCCAAGCCTGAAAGTATCGTAAGAACATCAGGGCTGACAACACAGCTGGAGAGCCATGAAAAATGTGGTGGAAAGCTTAAACTTGACATCAGTTGCAATGGGCCTGGCACATCCGAGAAAAAACACGGGGGCCCAAGCTCCCACCACCCTCACTCTGAAATTTCCTCCAAACATACATGGAATCCTATATAGTGTGGGAGATCTTGCGGCTAACTAGGGTTTGTAACTTTGATATTGTTTTGCAATAGTGGTTATGCAGTTGTGCAGTCCAAGTAGGGACTATGGACTTCTGCAGCTCATGGGTTTTGTAGGGGATGCCCACATTGCAAATCCTAAGCCCTGCAAGCTGTGAACGTCAACAATCCCCGTACTGCCACTTTGCACTAAGAAGCACATTTACGGCGCATGCCTGCAAAAGGCGAGGCCTGGCAGGGGCAACTGGGCAGCTTCAGTTGGCGAGTTCGGGCTTCGAGCTGTCTAGGTTTAGATGCAGGGTGAGGTTGGCCTAGGGCCTAGATGCTCCAAGGTTTCTCGGAACGGTGGAACCTTGAAGCATTCTGTTTGAGCATAAGCCTAAAAACAGGGAGACGCTTGGCTCTTATTTAGGACTTGAAGCCATAGCCTGCCCACACCCTCATGAACCACTAGCTTAGCTCGTATACAGCTACTATCAGTTAGCTCTGATTAAGCTCGTCTGAAACCCTTCTTTTTGGCATTTATTCTACTTGTTCATGGCTTGCAGTTGGCCATGCTTCAATGTGGCCCTGATCCCTTCGCTGAAGGCATTCCAGCTGCCCCTGGGTAGTTTCACATCTAACACTGGGCCTCAGACCCTGCTCCATTCCAAGCGCTCCTAAACTCCAATCCCCCCTCAGCCCAGCAGTTCATCACTCAACAAGTGAAAGACTTACACACTGATATTCGCATTGTTTGTCCATGAAGGAATGTTGTCAGGGGTTGCTGAATGTCTTAAGAGCACTTGAAAAGGTTTCCTCCAAAGGGTCTATAGGCCTGGCCCCCGCGCATTGATGAAATAGGCTGAGCCTTTGCAAAATGGGAGGCGAGCGGGGCTGGAGGGCAGAAGGGAGCGCGGGGATGATGAAACATGGCAGGCTGGATGTAAACATTCTTTAGTGGACCAAGGCCTAAGACCTCGGCCAATCGCGCATGGCCAAGCGGTTTTGGGGCCATCGCCTCGGCTGGCGCGAAGAGCGCCTCCTGCGGCGGGCCACTCATCAGCATGTGTCTAGCGGAAACATAGGACTGTTTGATTATTTTTGTAGCCCTTTTGGCCGCCTATGAAGTGCATGAGCTTGCTGTTGGCGCTGGGATGTTAGCTCACGAAGCAAAGCTGTCTGTCCCTGAAGCAGCGCAAGCTGCTGAAGCACCAGCTGAAGAATGTCCAGCAAATCCAAGTCAATGAGTGTGCTTTTGTTCCCATCTGGGCTGGTAGCTCAGTCATCACATGAGGCGATCTTGATTGTGGCGGCGATAGTCGCGTCACTACTGTCGCCACCATAATCAAGATCGCATGTGCAGCAACAGCTGAAGAATGTGCAGCAGATCCAAGCCAGTCGTTGGGGGTTTGCTGCCATCCGGGCTGATGGCTCGGTCATCACATGGGGGGGGGCATTTCCGCCTTTGGTGGCGATAGCAGCGCAGTACGGTACCTCACGAAAAGCACGCAAGAACTGAATCACGTCATCTCGTTCCACGCAAGAGCTTCAGGAGCCGCCGCGAACACGGAGAGGGTTACCGATTCTGAGCAAAATTCCAAGGACGCTCCACGCAGGAGCATACGGAGGCATCACAACCACAGCGAGGGTCATTGAGTTGTCGATTTTGAGCAAAACTTTAAGGACACTCCACGCAGGAGTGTTAGGAGACGCCGCGCCGCGAACAGGCATAGGTCTTCGGGACTTTGCGGGATGACTATGTTCTAGTTTTTTTCCTACCACGTCGATGCAGCCTTTGTGCCCTTTGATAGCGTATGCTTTGGTTTGGTACAGGGATTGGGACATGCGTCGCTCATGGCTCCTGCAGAGTTCTTGCATGTTAGGAACCCAGAATCCCCAGAACCTCCCACTTCGGACAAATTGTCTGAGATTATCTCCGAAGTCTGCCCAGGCCAAAGCCCACATGCTTACCTGACAGAAGACGACGATGAGGACGCCTCTTGGGTGCACTTGGAAACACCTGTCCTAGTACTCTTGCTCCCGTGCTCAAATCTTACTCCTAGTCCTATTCCTGCGACTGCCCTGATATCATCGCCGCTGTCATCGCTGCTGCTGCGGCCGCTGCTGCTATCGCCGCTCTCTGCTGCTGCGTGCTCGCTGCTGCTGCCTGCTGCCGATGCCACCGCCGCTGCAGCTGCCGCCCCGATCCTGCTGTCGCCGCCCTGTCAACAACCAGCGCTGCAGCTGTTGGCATGCATTTACGGCCATAGGCGCGGCTAGCCCACTGGCCTTCCCAAACTCGCGCATACCCTCGCATTGCCCCCAAACCCTAGGCAACACAGCCAAAAAAAGCCGTGAAATGACACTCTGTTGAAAGTCCCTCCAGATCTTTCAGGACGACAGCGACTACAACCCGTACGGAAGCCTTCGGCGAGGCCGAAGTTACGGTGGGGACCGGCACTACTAAGCAACTCCGGGGTCGAAGGGGGTTTTGGTTTCGGTTTAGGGCTTCATGTTTAGGGTGTGAGCTTTGGCGTATAGGGCGTAGGCTTAGGGTTTAAGTCTAAGGGCTCGGTGTCAGGTTTAACGTTCAGGATGTAGGGTTCAGGGCTTAGGATTTAGGGTTTTCAGTGCCCTTACACTATTTCTCTCGATGCTCTTTACTCTTGCCTGGGTTCCCCTTTACACAAACAAGCTTCAAGGATAATTAGCTCAGATTACATCTTTTTGAGGGGAACCTTCTGGAGTGTAGTAGAGCCCACAAGGCTTTGATCTACAGCAGGAGCAGGGGCTCCAGTAGATGGGCTACCGTCAACATGAGGGTCACCCCGTAGCCATTAAAGGTGGACATAGGGGTTTCTTTGGTAGTTTAGTATAGCCCTCACACATTTCCGAATAGTTGGCTGCATCTCATCTAGGATCCCCAAACTTAAGCCTGCGCTGACATCCCAAACCGTTGTGTGGGGTAGGTAGCAATTTCACGGCTTTTAGGATAGTAGGGGTCTGCTTATGGTATGCCCCCCTAGATAATGATAGCAATAGTAAGTAATCGTATAGAAGAAATAACGATAATTACAGTGATGCCAAAATCTATATGAACAAATTCATGCATTGGGAGGAGCCCTAGTTCTGGAAACTCCCATTTGCGAGTTTAAGTCTCCGGGTCCCTGCAAGACGGCTTCCATCACTACCATGTTCCTTACACGGTTTAGGGTTTAGGGTTTATGACATGCGCGTTTTCATCTACGCAGTTGCCAGCTAGAGCCACAAGGCAAAAACTCAGCAATCCTAACAATCACAACCCTAAAGCCCAATGAGAACCTACCCTAAACCCTAAACCCCAACCCTGGCCTCAAAGGACTTCTGTGTTAGCATCTCAGATAAAGATAGGTACTCTGGGGTCTAAAAACTGAAGGTCTTTGAGTGCTCGGGTAAGTCCTAAGTGGTGCCCCTCACAAAGAGGTATTGGCGACAAGTGGCCTCTAATGCTCCGGATGCTCGAAGTTTACAATTGTGTTCAGACTTGTGGCCTGGTCAAAGAACTGGGTATGAAGACATGGCAGGAGTACACATCGTCAGAACATTCGACAATGATTTGTGGACACGAAATCCAAGAATGCCAATTCTCAGACTTGTCAATTACATGAGTAGGAGTGTACTTGCAAAATTGGAGTGGCATCACAAGTTGAAGCCCTACAAGCAATTTCGGACATCTGGGAGAGAAGCACCAGCAAGAAACATGAGAAGGTTCTTCGCAAGGGCGGTTCATTACGTTGATGTGGGCAGTACCAGTAATGCTGCGAACCCTAGCGCCAATCCCGCGACACATGTCAATGCGCACTGCGCTGGCTCATGTTGCAACCAAACATGCAGGCTAGCTTCGCTGAAAAAGTAATCGCTTGATCAAACACCCACTCCCCTTCGTTCCAGGCGCTACTCGTAATGTTGTTGTCCGCACTTTTTGCCTTGTGTCTTGACCAGTCTACAAATACAAAACATGCAGTCACGCAGAAACTGCTACGAGGGTGTGTGAGAAGTATTTCAGCAATTAACTAGAAGAATGCACGCAAGTTTGACTCTGACAAAGACGTTTAGCAAGGAGGTTGTTTTTGTTCGCACAGTCGCGGGACCAACGCTAAACCAGAAACTGAACCTGCGAGACCCCTTGCTGAAAGCAAACTATCTTGCATGTGCGGACAGTGGTAGTTCCATCTAAGGGCAGTTGGCGGCACTAAAAAGGCCCATCGCCGACGAGGAGGCGCACCGAGAGCACACGGCTTCAGATTTTCGGGCCGATGCCTTAAGATTTAAGGCATAAGGTTCATGACTAGAGGTTTGTGGGCTCAGGGATTTAAGGGTCGATGTTTTGGGGCGCTTTGACAGATGTGTAGGCTGATAAGGGAATCAGAAACGCATGCGGGTTCTTTCGAGAAGCCGTTTATCTCTCGTTCTCGTTCTCTCTCTGCACCTTATCCTTAAACCTAACTTAAGCCTTAAACTCTTAGCCCTAGACCGTCAGCCCTAAACGCTTAAACCACCAAGCCTGAATGTCGGGGCTGCGTTCTAGGGTTGTTTTACGTCGGGAATTTGCTGGGATCGTGTAGAGTAGCGAGCTTCGGGTGCATCCGGTATCAGGGTTTAGGGCTTAGGGGCTTGATTGCAAGGATTTGGAAGCAATTTCGGTCGCTCAAGTAAACTGCCACCCTGGTTCCTTGGCAGGCACACAGCATAATCCTGAAGGCCATCCCCAGCACCTTGGCCTGCAGAAATTCGCTTAGGGTTTCGGCCCTGGGTTTAGGGTCTCTGGTTTCGTCAAGTCATTAGGAGCGCTTCTGGAGGCCATTCAGCTTCAGTCCCAGTAAAACTATGCTTTCATTTTGCGGAGAGGGGATGAGATGAGGCCATTTGCATGGATGGACAGTCCTCAAGCCATAGCCGCTAAGACGCAAGCCTGATTTTTCCAAACTGTGGCCTGAACGAGCCTTTTCTCCTCAAAGTTCCCATGCTCCTCCGCAATGCCAAAGCATACCTGTCTCGCCCCCCAAATATGTTCGGCTTCAAGCTTTGGGCCTTTCTCAGTGGCCTGGGAGCCCCAGCTCCACCGCTAACACACTTCAATTGTGACGTTGAGCCTTCAGCCGATGGACCCCCAATCCCCAACCCAAAACCCGGACTCCAGCCATTTCCTTCAAACCCAAACTATGAACCCCAAACAAAATCGTCCATCCTTGACAGTACCTGTACAAGTACCTGCTAAGTTTCCGCACTTCCTGAGCATTGACCATGAGTGGAAGCGGTTACGTAAGAACATGAGGCTTAGGGGTTTAGGGTTTCGGGGTTGTGGGAGAGTAGTAACAGCTGTCATACAGTGACGCTGCCATCATCGCCTTGTTGAGCAATCGTGCTAATCCACCGAAACATTCGTCAGACTAAATGTGACTTTATGAAATTCTGGGTCCCCGTTGGGGATTCCAATGCCTTTAGTAGTAGTAGTAGTAGTAGTAGTAGTAGTAGTAATGTTGGACCTCCTTTAGCCTAAGGGTCCTCTATAATGAGT
>CAJNIZ010011672.1:0-10472 GCA_905231905.1 Symbiodinium pilosum | reverse complement strand
AACCCTAAACCCTAAACACTCCCCCCCCCCCACGCACATAGGCATGTATAGATGCGCGATGTGTATAGACTTGCAGGTTCCATCTCACAGTTGGTGGATGGTATCAAAAGTTCTGGGTAGGCGCCTGAAATATTTGGAGGTTTCCTGAAATTAGGGGGACCATTTTGGGGGTCCCTATAATAAGGACTATAGTATTTTGGGGTCTATATTGGGGTTCCCTAATTTTGGGAAGCTACCATTTGATATTTTCCTTAATGGCTTTCAAAAGGGACTCTATATACTAATATGTTTCAAGGGTTTCAGGGGCCAAACCAGAGTTTTGGGAGATTTGGATCAGAGATGAAGAAGTCTGAGCGATTCTGGGGATGAAGGTTTAGGGTTCAGGGTTTTAGGGATTAGGGTTTAGGGGTGTAGGGTTTAGGGGTGTAGGGTTTAGGGGTGTAGGGTTTAGGGGTCTAGGGGTTTAGGGTTCAGGGTGTTTCGCGACCAAATAATAGATTCCTCCTCCCGACACCCCGAGGACCCATTCTAGAACGAGGACCAAAGCGCTAAAGGTCCTGGCCCGTGGTGGCCCTTAGCTAACATGTTATTTGACGCTTATGCATATCTTATATAATCCTCATATGCTCCCCATATATATTTATGACCGGGTACACCCCCTTATCAGCGCCCATAGCCTATAAGGGTCTTCCTGAAAGGCCCCTGTTCAAGCCCCAGAGTATCAGCATTGCCCATTTGCATGTCCTAACCCTGGTATTTGCGTTTACCGGGGTGTCATTGTCTGGGTCTTTGTTGGTTTAGTATGCTAAAGTCCGCCCGAAACAATCCGAAAAGGGGTCTAGACACGTAAGTTGCCAGAATCTGTGAAATGAACCATCATGAATGCTGAAGTTCTGGATTCTATGACTCAGAACTTCAGAAGCTGAACTCTCAATCTCCTAAACCTCAGGCCCAAAATCCTACATCACCCTACATCCTATTCTCTACTCCCCAGAAGCCGTATGCTAACTAATAGGTATAATCCCAATATAACCCCAATAAACAGTTTCCATTTTCTTTTCCATTATCCCTGTATAACCCCAATAGACCATATATGAAGGGAGAAGCAAGTTCAGGGTTTGAGAGAATGTCTCAGCGGTTAGAGTTTAGGGTTGAGGGTTAAGACCATCATTGGGCTCCTATCACTTCCTGTTTCTTATTCATATATCCGAAGAACCCCAGGGGCACCCCTTACCTTGAGACAGAGACATTCTAAACCCTAAGCCCTAGAGTTTAGGGTTTAGGCCCCCCCCCTAGGCGTTGGGGACCCTATGATCTGGGAGTTTATCACGAGGATTTATGAGGCTCAAAGTGTAGGATTTGGAAGCTTGGAGACCCCAATGCTGACAGCAAAGATGAAGGTGGCAGTGAAGAGGATGGGGCACTGGGAGCTGACGCAAGCAAGACTGGGTTGCTGTTAAGGAGCTTAATTTGAGTTACTATATTGCGGAAACCCTATTTTATTATGTATACCCATTATGGTACCACCATGGTACCTTAATTTAAGTTCCCTAACAGCAACCCAGAACAGAGTGAAGCAGATCAAACTGACCGAAAAGAATCCAGGCTCATTCTTTTGACAAGCGTTCGGCTCTGAAATTCGGGTCAAGAACGCTACCGTCACCACCCTGACCGGGGACGAGATGTCGCAGGCCTTTGGCATCAAGGTGGATGCCCTTTGGAGCCGGGTGGGAACGGGAATCAATCCTCTACACCCCAGAGGCCGTATACTAACTAATAGATCTACGCCCAACATAAGGGGACCCTTCACATAACAGTAAAAAAAAACCCATTAAACATACGCTAGACCCTGACTTAAAAGAGCCCCATAAACCCTAAACCCTAATTTCAAAAGCCCCCTAAACCCCAAACCAGCCCCAGGCCACAAACCTGAAACCCTACACCCTAGACCCTAAACCCTATAGTGCCCCTTACGTAGATAGAATATGGTTTTGAGTATATTATAACAAGATCCCCATATCCTCCATGTTTTATCTACTCAAGGGGGACTATATACTATACACCTACGTGGACCCCTAAGCCAAGCCTAAGCCCCAAACCTACAACCCTAAACCCTAAACCCTGAAGTCCCTTTAAAGCCTACAACCTCCACCAAAAGCAGGACCGAGACGGCGTCGACCAAGAGAAAGGCTCCACGTGTCAAGCCATGGGGGGTTTCGCTTGAAATGGGTTTGGGTGTTAGAGTTCAGGGTTTAGGGGTTTAGGGTTTAGAATTTTCAGTTTAGGCTTAAGGGTTTGGAGTTTAGGATTAGGGTTTGGGCCGTTTGGGGTTTAGGGGTTAGGGTTTGGGTTTTTTAGGGTTTGGGGTTTAGGGCCTCAGAGGGCAGGATGAACCTCGATTGGCACCTGCAGGTTAAGAAGCCTGGATGAACACGTGGGCATGCTACAGCGCAGGGGCGAGAAATTCAAGGCAGCATCCTTGCGGCAACACTTCTTTAATGCTTTGATGCGAGTCCTTGGCTGGCAAGATGAGGCAACCGATGGACTGCAATTGAACACGCAGGCTGCCTCTCTTTGCAGACTCCCGGCACATGCGGCGCGCACCTGGGTGGCATCGACTTTGTCATCCAGCGCCGCCGCTGCGTTGGATGCTGCTGGAATCATTTCCTGGAACAAGTCCCGTTCGGCTTCCGTCTTCACCTCCTGCGGGAGCTGAGCCCTGGTCCGCAGATGCTGTGAGTAGCAGCAGTAAACGCCTGCTTCCAGCAGCGACAGCAGACTCGGCAAGGACGCTGGCAGAGACGTTCCTCGATGGATGTGTCGGGCCGCTGGCAACAAATACCCGATACCCAGGTCAGCTTTGGGTCAGATATGGTCAGATGGCAAAAAAAGGGCCTCAGAGACCATAGGGATGGATGGGGATTGAAACGGGATGGTGAGGCCCCTGTAGACCCTAAGCCTAGGACCCTAATTAAGCCCTAAAATGCGTGTACCTGCGTCCCAAGCAGAACAGCCGTTGCCCCCTGCAAGGGTCTGCATCCGCTGCTGCTGCGTCTTTCTCGCGGTGAGTGGTGGGTAAGCATGCCACGACCGGGAAACGTAATACACAGAGTTGGGAACATAGAACACATCGCATGGCGATCATACACTTCAAAGGCGAAAACTGAGGAAACATATGGGAGCAAGCTCGACCAGTTCTTACATATTGATCCAGAGCCATAACACGGGAGTTATCGGTGCAAAAGCGGGGATAAACCCGCCAGCGTAACACCCTCACTGCCCAGTATAGCTTGAACCCCTGTACAAGGTTTAACGTCTCATTGGACCGTAGAAAGAACGAGGTGAGAGAAATTGCCCTCCCCTCAAACGACGTTGAGAGTAACGTCTCCCCAAAAACATACGCGGGCTTTGGGTATAGCCCCGACGAAGTCTCCCCAAATCCAGGAACCAACTGGTGACGGCTAATGGGTAAAGCCGCAGCACAAGGCCTCCCGAATCCTGATATCAGCCGTAGTGACTTGCAGGTAACGACCAACGGGTAAAGGCCGCCGGGGGAATTTGTAATCAGGTCAATTCCCGCCGCAAGGGTCTGCATCCGTCCTTGCTTGGGGTGAGAGCATTCAGGGTTAGTCTAATGTCATGGATATGTAGGGTTTAGAGTTTAAGGTTGATGCTACAAACCCAGCATGACCGCAACTACCTTATCATATACCTTACTTATAGGACTTAACTACTAATTTTCTAGTCCGTTCATGTCATGCAGGTGTTTCGGTATCAACAGGATGGTAGTGTATTTTGCTAGACTCATGCTGGAACCCTAAACCCTAAACTTCAAACCCTAAACCTTGAACCCTAAACCCTAAGCCTTAAACCCTAAACCTGGAACCCTGAACCCTGAAGCGGCCTTTGGACCTGTTTCCCTCGACCAAACTAACATGGAAACCCTGCAGAATATTGGGTTTTATTGGGTTGTATAAGGAAAATGGAAAAGAAAATGGAAACTACTATTTAGGGTTTAAGGTTCAGGGTTTAGCATTCTCTTAAAGGGCCTCAGCAGCAAAGAATCTTCTCCAAAATCAGTTAAGTGCTGCCGATTAGCTTAAGAATTTGATATGAAGTATGCATACTAAAAAGCACGGAACCTAGCCTGAGCTTTCCCACCCTGAACCTCAGACCTTATGCTTCCATTTTGGACCCCTACTTTCAGCCTAACTTGTGGGGGCGCGACCGTTGCCATGCTCTGCAGTTGACAACACAGGAAATAATGCAGAAAGTCCTAAAATCTAGAAGCTGATTCGGTCATCACTTCAAAGAGTGGGTATAAATGTTGCATGCATGCTAATCATACCCCTTGCAGAACTCTGCCATACCACATCTTCAAGCATTTCAACATCCTCAGTGTCACGTGCATACTGAAAGCTAGCGCCCCAAACCTTTTGAGCCCAAACCCTGCAGAACTCACCAAATCGTACCATATTACATTCTAAACAATTGCTATGACATACGCCACCCTAAACCCTAAACACCATCCCTGAGGGTCCAGGGACCCAAATAATAGGGTTTCAGGGCCCAAGCATTAAAATATCAATGGTGTTTGGACCCTAAAGCCCTATTATTTGGGTCCTTGGACCCTTAGGGTATGCCTTGACTACAATTCACCACGCAACGCTTTTAGCCTCTGAGTTGTCAGGGCATCTCCTTCGGAGAAAGGGTCTTCCCTGAGGGAAGGCAACACCACAAGCTTTTGGGTTTGGGGGATTAGGGTTCAGGGGTTTAGTGTTTTGGGGGAGTGTAATTAGGGTGTTCAAGGTTAGGGGTTTGGTGTTTGGGGTGCAAATAGGGTGTTCAAGGTTAGAAACTTGACTGTTTGAGGTTCAGGGATGTAGGTTCAGGGTGTCAAAGGAAAGTCATCAGAACTACTGGGGCTGGGAGGGGTGAGGGGGACTTGATCACTAGGGAGAAGAGATTAGCATGTGCATGTTCCAACCTGCTGGTCGCACATCGACCAATTTCCTACTGGGGTGTCACCCGATTGGAGGAGCATGGGGTGTGTTTCAGGGGTTCGATTACACGTGTTCGTGTGTGGGTTTGGCTTCAGGCTAGTTGTTGCGGGTAGTTGGCACGCGCCTCAAACGTGAGTGGGCCTTGAACGCTGGGCCGGTGATGTGCACTGTGAAGCCACCGGATAAGACTAGATCAGTATTTGAGTTTTCGCGACTTATAGCCCCTGTTAAGTAGATAGAATATGGGGTATATGGGGATCTTATTACAATATACCCAGAGCCAAGTTCTATCTACTTAAGGCGGACTATAGGTTCGTAGGATGTACCTGGAAAGCGTAGTTACTCAGGCTCTTGGGCTCCCGCCCCCAAGAGTGACAAGAGGCTATGAAGAGCAGACCCTGGACGGAAGTCTAGATGGCCCCTTTTCTACATGATAGGGCTTAAGGGCCCAAATACCATTAATGTTATAGTATTTGGGCACTAAAGCCCTATTGTTTGGCTCCTCAGGCTCTTGGGATAAGAGGAATCCTCTCTGAGTCTTGTAGAGCGCAATGCCAAAGAAGCAGGAGATAGCAGTACCCGTTGAACTGCAGACCAAAAAGCCTAACCCCGGCCCCCCAACCCTAGACCACTTCCGCAATAATGCAGTAGCACCATACCCTTCGCAAGGGATGTAGAAAATCGCTCCAATCTGGCTAAACACTAGATTCTGCAGGTTGTACACGCATGGCCAGCATATATACATCTGTATGTATATATATATATATATACGCGAAACCTTGACCGTGCATTGACCTAAAGCAGTCCCCAACCCTTTGAAAGTAGGCATGCTAGGCCTCTAACACGGGTCCTATGGCATGGCTTCTATAGGGTTGGGGGGTTTGGCAGTGGCCGAACCCTGAACCCTAAACCCTTAACTGAAAACTCTTAAACCCTAAACTCTAAACCCTGAACCCTAAACCCTAAGCCCCAATCTGAAGCTACTTAGATCCCTTAACTGAAGCGCTGTTTATATGGGTAAAGTGTTTACTTTAGGAAGCCCCAAGCCCTGTAGTCCGATAGTCCCCCTTAAGTAGATAGAATATGGGGTATTTGGGGATCTTATTATAGATCTTGTTATAAGATACCCGGAGCCATATTCTATCTACTTAAGGGGGACTATAAATCCTAAACGCTAAATCCTAACCGACCCTAGAGCCCACCCTTAAATCCTAAACCTTCAACCCTAAACCCTAAAACCCTAAATCTGGCATCTTAGCGTGCTTCTCGCTTGGATGGTCTGCAGACAGCTTGCATAAAACCCTAAACCCCTAAACCCTACCCAAACCGTCCCTGTGCCCTTTGGGGCACTGCAGCCTCCAAAGGCCGTGTCGGGAGCCACACCAGATAGAGTACGCGCAGCTGAAGGCTGAAATGGGTTTGGGATGTAGGGTTTAGGGTTTGGAGTTTTGGGTTTGGGGTTGAGGGTTTGGGGTTGAGGGTTTGGGGTTTAGGGTTTGGAGTTTGGGGTTGGGGGTTTAGGGGTTTGAGGCCCTTCTAGGACAAGTATGAGGCCCTATAGTTTAGGCTTCATATGGATTAGAGTTAGGGTTTCGGATCTAGACCTTTGGGGATAATCATGGAGAACAAAATGGACAATGACACGGAAAACAAACATGAATATTGGGTTTTTGTAGGGATGTACAGACGCCAGCACTCCACCCAGGGGTTGCATAAGGACATGTCGCTCTATGAAGGGCTTACATAAGGCTATATGGGCATGAGTACAGTAGGTGCATGCAGGAATACATATGGTCGAGGATTAGTGTTTAGGAATCAAGGCTTAGGTTTTAGGATGCGCTTGAGATCTGGGGTTTAGGATTTAGGGCGTAGGATTCGGGACTCAAGGTGTGAGATTGTAGGGTTAAGGATTGCTGAATATTTCAAGATTTAGCGCCTACGATTTAGGGTTTAGGATTCAGGGTCTAGGCTTTGGGTTTTGGATCTCGTGCTGTGGGTTTGGCATTAGGGTTAGGGTTCTGAACCTGGGTGTTTACAATTTACGGCTTATATTCTGTGTTTGGCTCGGAGTTTCGGATCATTATATCAGAGGTTTCAGGCTTAGGGTTTAAACTTATACGAGGCAGGCTTTTCAGAACTTGAGGGGTCCGGGTATTTGGGATGGCCTACAGTGGAATACCCATGTCCCCAAATTTGGGGTTATCCCCCAAAAAGAGAGCATAAATGCAAGTCCTATATCATCTCTGTTTTTCGTGTATTCCTCCAGATTCAGGTATCCTTATTTGCCCCACCCTGGGACCCTAAGCTCTAAAAACAAAGACTCGAACATCACGTCTCTAAACCTGTATGGTGGAGACCCTTCCTGAGAAACCAGCCATGTGGGCTTAGGGCGTAGGGCCACACACACCCTACATACCGAAGCCCTGCGGCAACCTGAAACTTCTAAGCCCTAAGCCCTTTATCAGGGTTTACGGTTTTTAGGGTTTAGGGTGAACTCCAAGCCCACCCTGTATGCTAAATCAAGCAAGCTCGTTTAACGTTTTGAGACCTAACACACCTCAAAAAAGCCAACACACTACAAAACCACATCTAAGCCCTCGATACTTTGGGCATGCCTGCTAGGCCAAAAGGTCCTAAGTGTCTATATCATTCGTAAGTAGGGTTTCTATACAATTTCTATACAAGGAGTTGGTAATATGAATTGGGCCAGTATCCCCTAAACCCTAAACCCTGTATAGCTATGGCTAGGATTAGTATCCCCTACCCTAAGCCCTTAACCCTCAACCCTATTACGGGTTCTTGGGATCCTTGGGCTAGAAGGTGCTGCAGCTTTGGCTTGGGCGCCACTCGCGGTATGGCAGCAAGAGGCCGTTCGTGCTTTCTGGGGCAGACCCTCATACATATGCTCGTGAGGGGGCAGGAACATCTAAAATGCGGAATACAGTACTGGACTACAGCGCTTAGCTAAGCGAGTAGATATGTGAATTTGTACCATATCCCAGACAAGAGCGTTGGACAGCATTTTTAGTATTAGCCTCTTACGCTTGTGACGCCAGCATGCTGCCCTAAACCCCAAAGCCCAAACTCAAACCCTGAACCCTAAACTCTCCTTGTTTTCAGATGGGGATGGCACAAACAAATTGAGCTACATAAATATGGGGGTTTCCCGAAATAAGGGGTGCCATTTTGACGGTCCTTATAGTAAGGAACATAGTATATGGCGGGTAACATGGGGATACACGATAATTTTTGGGAAATCACCATATGAAGTTTCCCAGGTAAGCTTACAGTCATCCCTTTGCGCGGCCTAAAGCCCACATGCTTAAACAGTTTGGGGCTCAGGGTTTAGGGTTCAGGGTTTATGGTGCCTTGCAGCCGTCCGTCCGGTTCGTGAGATCCTGCGATGAAAGCAACCGTGCAAATGCTGGGTATCTGTGCTACTGTTGAGGCAAACGGACTTGCACAGCAGCATTTCGGGTCCAGGTACCGCTTTAAAAATGTATTTACCCGAAGTCAGGGAACCGTAGACTTCACCCGTGACCCTAATCACCAACTGGTGCGGCTTTTACATTCTCCATCTTTGCAGATTGGGAGCACTCATACAGCTCCAGGCCAACAACTCATCATCAGGATACTCAGAAAAATACACCCCTTCCGCTTAGTGAGAAAAAGAGCTTCCCAATGTAGCATACGGAAGTTCAATGTAACGTGAGGTAGCACACTTTAGTACAAGGTGCCAAAATGCGGGTGTTACAACTAGAGTTTTTTTTCTGCAAGGGAAGTGGTCTACTTGGGGCCAGGAAAGTAAGCCTAGCTGGGGCCATGGAGGAAAATACAGCAAAGGAAGGTTTCAACCAGTGCGGTTTAGGGCTTTGGGTTTAGGGCTGGTGGTGGGCGTCGGGTGTAGGCGGGTGGGAGAATGAATCCCTGTAGTAATTCCGAAATAAAATCCAATCATGCTTTCTATTGAGTGCCCCCGCATGCCTGTTTTTCTTCCCTACTAACCAGCAGTAAGCTGAGATGGCTAGGTTCTCTCCTGGCGATCTGCTCTGTAAGTTTGGATGCTCCTAAGCCCTAAACCTAAATCCCACTAGTTCTGGGCAATTTAAAGCGAACTCACCCGACCTCACCCTGAGCAGTGGTTTACATAGGGAATAGTACCAAAACGGCTTTGAACTTATTCTAAACTGCCCTGCTAATTTCAACCCTCAACCCTGAATCCTAAACCTTAGACTCTCAATCGCGTGGGGTTGTGTTTCTTGAGTCTATCGCGAAGTCTGGGACCATCCAATGTCTGAGCCTCATACACCCTAAGCTCTATGAAGTCTGTTGGATCAGGGCTTGGGATCTAGGGTTTAGGGTTGGGACCCCCTATGAACTCTAAAGCTTTTTCTGGAACCTAGAAACTTGAGTCGAAAACCTTGCAAGCCCATATCATGTAAGCCCTAATCACACGCACAAACAGCCCTATCCGTTTTTAAGAAGCGCAAATGTTGGCTGTCAAAACATTCATTATTTATATGTATATATATATATATGTGTTTATATACAACTTGCGTATGATAGAGACAGCTCAGATGGGAATTCTAATTCAGGAAAGCGTAAACCCTAAACTCCAATCCCAACACAACCTTATAAAAGCAATGTTTATATATTTTCTATAGCCTTGAACACGGCCCCATATATATATATATATATGTATATATCCCCTAAAATGCCCAGAAGCCATTTCAAGGTGGAAACCCTAAACCTGATAAGCCGTTATGATATATCCCTCAGCAACCCCCATAGGATGAACTCGAAACCCAAAAAATCCTAAACCCTCAAACCCTAAGCCTTAACCCACAGACCCTAAATTCTAAGCCCCAAACCCCAAACCCTGAACCGTGAAGGCTTCAGGCCCGAACCCCCTGGGCATCTTAGCTGCACTCCAGACTTTCCTTTGGGGCTTCTGGTTTAGGGGACGGGATGAGGGTTTTGGGGCTAGGATTTAGGAGTTCGAGGTTAGGATTTACGGTTCAGGACTTAAGGTAAACGGTTCAGGGATGTTCAGGGTAATTGGATCAGGGTTTAGGGCTTAAGATTTAGGGTCCGGGGTTTAGGCTTTGGAGTGTAGGTTTCGGGGGCCAGGTTTAGGATTTGGGGATGATGGGGCTTAGAGTTTAGGGTCTAGTGTATAGAGGTGAGATGCTGAAAGCTACCTATACCGATTGCCTAAAAGAAATCCCCCTAAACGGTACACCCAAACTTCTAAACCTAAACCCTAGACCTTAAATTCTAAACCTAAACCCTACACCCTAAATCCTAAACCGCTAGGCATCCTAAATCGCTAAGCTCCCTTAGGGGCCCTTAAGGGACCAAACCCCCTTTTGAACCCCTACGCAGCTGGGGATGTTACACAGAACTTGGCAGCATCCCAAGCCTGTTTAAAGCCCAGATACCCATATAGCAGGTTTAGGGTTTAGGGTT
>CAJNIZ010011670.1:74160-102556 GCA_905231905.1 Symbiodinium pilosum | reverse complement strand
CGTGACGAATGCAGGCTGGTGCAGTGATGGGGTTCTTTGATCTATGCTATGAAGGTAAGTGCTTCCAGCCAATGGCCCGGCTGATTAGACTGCCTATAGCAGAATCTTCAGGGCACTAAAATCCTCTCGGAGCCGTTGTGCCATTACTGATAGTAGTTTCCATTTTCTTTNNTTCCATGATCCCTATATAACCCCATTATATACCCTATAATCCCTATATAACCCCTGTAGTTTCCATTTTCTTTTCCATTATAATACCTGACAGCAAGTTGCAAGGCGTTCTCCGGTCGCTGTGCAGCTGCAGGCGCAGCTGCAATTTTGCAGGCTCGGGCTTTAGGAAAATTTGGCATAGGTAGGCTAGCGTGCGGCTGCTTGACTCCGCTTACCTCCATTTCTCATTTTTCGAAATTCGTACTCTTGTATGCCAATCATGCAAGGGTTGTGTCCATCCGCAGTATCACCCGAGTTTTGGAGGGACCCTAAGTTGCACGTTCTCCCTTCGGAGTGAGCGTGGCCATGCTGCCGGCTCCAAACTTTAAGTTTCATTTCATGCCCGAAGGGTTCATGCAAACATGTATGTACATAGGTCTCTCGCATATGCTTTATTTTTTGGCCTGTGTAGAATGAACATTTCTGGGCCTGTGTAGAATGGATCAGGTCTGTGATGATGTTACATGGAATTCACGCCAGTGTTCACAGAGCTGGGGACCTTGGCCAATTTATTGTTCCTTGTTTGTTGGGGGCATCTGCGGCTGCCTCAGAGTGGATCGCGAGAAAAGTTTGACTACTCTGAAGTTGAGCAAACTCGACATGGCCTTGACATACATACCCCAGATCCACTTAGATGCATATTCAACTATATATGTGAGGCTTTTTGCAATCTGAGTCCCCAATCTACAGCTCCAAGTCCTAATTTTTCAATCCTGAGACTTCGAATCCTAAGGTTCAACCCAAACCCACGCGATTTATGTTTTTCTGGTTTAGGGTTCTCAACCCTGCATTCCAGACGCCAAGCCCCAAAGACTTCAGGTCGCGTACGCCAAACGCAATACCCCAAAACCCTACACCCCCCCAACCCTGTAAACGATTATTATCGCTGGCCCTGTTCAATTCCTTAACCTTTATGAGGGTCCAAATTACCCAAGTAGTAGAGCTTTAGGTTTGAGATTACATATTACTTGGGGCCTAAAACCCCATTACTTGGGTGCTTGGACCCTTAGGGCTCAGACCTCAAACACCCTAAACCTTAAACCCGGCTGTGTGCCCTGGAGGCCTATCACCGGCCAGGTAAACCCGCTGCTCGGGGTTTCGCAACGGCGCGAGGCGCACGAGGCCTAAAGAAGGAATTAGGGATATACTGCAGGGGTTATATATAGGGTTACCTTGGTTTGAGGGTTTGGGTTATGTGGGTTTTATGGGGTTGTTTTTGGTTTATACGAGGACTCATTAGACAGGAAAGTATAGGGACATGTGCCCCAATCCGGCTAGATGAAATCATTGAAATCTGAATAAACTGCCCAAGGGCTCCCATGTAGTTCCTTTTTTGGGTTTGTTATTGTTTTTTTTGGTAAGGATTATTATATACTACCCAAAAAGGAACGACATTGGAGGTTCTGGATAAAATGCAGGGAGACCTACCGGGTCTTTGGAGGCTGCAGGCTGCAAGGAATGGAAGGGTTTACAGTTTGGGCGGTGTTGCTCAAACACATTCAGAGAGTGTCGGCTTTAGTTGCAATGTGCAGGTCACTACATGACCACTTCTTCAAGAAGCTCTCAAATCACCCAACCCAACCCTAAACCCTAAACCCTAAACCAAGCATCAAACAATCGACAATCAGGACCCACTCCCACGTTTCCCAAAACCTAGATGTAGAAGCTTTTCAGAATGGGGTTTTAGGGCTTAGGTTTTAGGGGTGCCTGGGGACAGGGGCTATATGAGCCAGAAGCTAAATTCCATAAAGAGGGGGTATTACAGTGGATTATATGGGAGTAATATAGGGGTTAGAAGGGGGATACTAGGAGTTTAGGCTATAGCTCACACAGGCTTTCTTGGGGGCTTAAGGGGGTGTAGGGTAGTCACGGGGGGTTCAACGGTCCAGGGTTGTGGGCTTCGGGCTTCTCAGAATGGAGAGACCCTTGGGACGCTGAGCGGTTTGGGGTTGAGGGCATATGAGCTGTAGCCTAAACTCTTTATATGGGATTACATAGGGGACTACGATAGGGGTTATTAAGGGGGATACTAGGAGTTTAGAATATGGCTCATATGGGGGCCGTATGGGGGAGTTCTTTAAGGATTGCGTAAGATTCTTCTGGGCAAGTCTCCATTTCCACCTTGCACCACCCTCTGGATAGGGAAAGCCCCAGTCATAACCAGGGAGCTCATACAGTAATCATCATTGCACCAAAATGCCTACAAACTCTTACACAAGATGTCATTATCCTTTTCGACTCACTTTGGTTTTCCTTTCTTCCAGGGAAAACACGTGCGGTTCGTAACAACCCTAGACCTTAAACCCTGAAACCTTAAACCCCTAGACCCTAAACCCCCAACCTAGCGAAGCCCTGAGGTGGAGGCATGGAGCAAGGCTTAGTTACCTGTGCGCTTGGGCTTTCACAGAGGTGGTATCGGGTAACATAACGACTGTGGTGAGGGTTTAGGGATTAGGGTTTGGGGTTTAGGGTCTCAAGAACCGCAGCATAATTAGTCAAAATAGGTCCCAAATGTTGGGGGGTTAGGGTTTCCCAGCTTAACAGCGGATCTCCTTCAATTCCATACATTTTTGAAAGTGTTTTGGGCCATGGCTGTTGAATTTTGAGGTCCAGGTACCCCTTCGGCCAAAGCATCGCGACCAAAGGACACTGACGTTCAGAATTTCTGTTGATATTGATCCTAAGGCTCGAAAGTATCAAGAGATTTCATATTGTGTGGAACGTGGGCCCAAATTCTTTCAAATATGAATATGCTGGACTATTGCAGGGTTTCTAATTATATCTGGACCTCAAGGCTAGAAAGCCCTTAACCAAGAGTCCAAAAGGCCATTGTTGTGCATAAGTAATTATATCTGGATCTCAAGGCTAGCAAGCCCCTAAAAGAAGAGTCCAACAGGACATTGTTTGTGCATAAAGTACATATAACCCATAATAGTAGTTTCCATTTTCTTTTCCATTATCCCTATATAACCCAGATATAACCCCTATATACACCCTATATAATCCCTATTTTGGAGGGTCTAGGTGGCACCAACCGTAGCACATGACAAGCAAGGCTAGAGGCTTGGTCGGGTTTGGAAAAAAAGGGTTTAGGGGTCTAGAGCCTAGGTAGCGAAAAAACACGAATTAGAACCAGGTATTGGAAAATCAAGCGCCGCAGAACAAGAAAAATGAGATGGAAACTGGGATTACATAGGGCTTTGTAGGGATAAGCGCTACTTTAGATAGCAGCTACAAGTAGTGCTTCATGAGCACCGGCGTGTCGCAATTTGCCCACCTCGTTTTAGGCTAATTAGAATTTGGGAATTAGAGCACTCAAGCTGGCAACTAAAGTGTACTGCCAGCAATTCCGCAATACCCAACCCGTAGCCTTACACCTTTTTAATTGGTGTTGCTCGTAAAGAAGCGTGTCCTTGTATTCACCGTCCCCTGGGGATACAACATTCTACACCCCGAAAAAGATGCACCCCGTACTTTAGATAGATACTATACTGGGCACATTCATTATGAGGGGTCCATTAGGAGAGGGGTTACATGAAAGAGCCTCCACATCTTCCCAAGACTAGGTTTAGGGTTTAGCAGGCCCCTGAGCGCTAAACACCCTGCACCACTAAGTTTTGAACCCACCGTCTCCGAATCAAGCCAAGCTGCATCTAAGAGTGCTTAGGGACAAGCCCTAGACTTGGTGAATAATTCCTACACGGAGGGGGGGGAGGTCCAAAAAAGTGGTGCTCTTATGTACCTCAAAGTCAAAGTAAGTACTACAATGCTTATCATGGCGCCCCCCCCCTTCCCCCGGCAGTTTCCCTAAATTGGGCTACTCCGGCACGGCCTCCCAATGTATTCTGTTCCTTATCATAGTGATCCCCCCAAAAGGGTACCCAGATTATGGAAGTTCCATATAGTTGGGGATCCCTAAAAAGGCACGACAGCTCGAGAGACCCCATGCCATCCTAGGTAGCTCATAGTGAGGGTTTAGGGTTCCATTACCCCATAAGTCAGAGCGCAAAGAGGGTTTAGGGGTTAGGGCTAATCATAGAGTTTAGGGTTTGAGAGATTAGGGCTTCGGCTTAGGGCTACATGTAGCAAATAGTGGCGAAAAATTGTAAAGAAGACTGCACATGAAATGGAAGCTGTTTTCTGTGGAGGCTTTACGGGGATAAGTGCCAGTATGTTGGTATAGGGGATCTCAAGTACACCTCTCAGCAACATGTTCATAATAATTCAGGCCACCATACCCTGTGATCCTTAGAGGAGTTCCCTTGCAAAGGCTTATTGCGGGATAGAGCCCATAGGCGGAACCCAAACTTCCATGCCCAAGGAGTGGCTGAAGGCTGAGCTTGCCAACCCCTCGGCCCCATTGAAGGTTGTGGAAGCCACAGTGTAACTGGGAGAAAATTCAGAAGACACGGTTCAGGGTTCAAGAGTTTAGAGGGTGATTCGGAGCGTTTAGGGCTTGTAAACTCCTGAGCTCTATTCCTAAACCCTAAACCTAAACTCTACCCGTATAGGGTTGTGACAGCCCTACAGTAGGGGTGACTCAGGCATACAGAATCTACCCCGAGGGGCCCATGACGCCACATAGCAGCTACCTGGGCCTTAAAGTAGATGTATGAACCCCTATGGGCTGAGTACACAACGATATTCTGTGTACCTACGTACCTCAAAACGCCTAAACCCTTAACCCCAAAACCCTAAAACATAAACCCTGTTAGTAGTTTCCATTTTCTTCTCCGTTATCCCAATATTACGCCATTATACTCATTTCCATTTTCTTTCCCATTATCCCAATATTACCTTACAATAGTCCCCTAAACCCCAAGGCCTAAATCTTAAACCCTAAACCCTAAACCTGAACCGCATTATAGTTGAGTTTGAGGTGGTCTCCCTCTGGATCCTATGCTGGGTCGTGCTTCCTGGAACTAGATGGGAAACCATCCACGCCCCTTCTGAAAGGACTGTGGCCAGTAGGTTCTTTTATCTCCCTTTTTGGGCCTCCATGTTAGCTTGGGGAATTGTACTATCTTGACTCCATAGCCATGATCAATATGCTTATATGGCAAGAAATGGCCTCCGCAGAACGGTAACTTGCTTTAAGTTCCTGAACAGCAACCCACTAAACCTCCAAAACAGAGCGCTGCGAAAAGGTATCTGCCCAACTCACCGTTCGCTCCGCCAGAGGGCTCGGGGGGCCCACAGGCAGGGCTCCTGGTTCAGTTCGAGGTAATTACCCTTGGCTAGCTTGTCGTGAAGGAACTTGGACTTGAATTCAATCACCATTATTTGAGAAAGCCATATGGTAGTTTCCCAGAATTGGGGGACCCCAATATGAACCCCAAAATGTTACAATCTTTATTATGGGACCCCCAAAAAGGCACCCCTAATTTTGGGAAACCAAATATTTCCCTTAAACCCTGAACCCTACTTTATCTTATACTCCTATTATGGTAAAATAAGTTGACAGCTGAAAGGGTTAACCTTGCAAGAAGCCTTATATTCCCCCTTTAGCTCCTGAAAACGTGACCTTATTCAGGGGGTCTGTGGGTTTTGGGTTTAGGGTCTAGGTGGTACTCCAGGGACCTAAATATGTGGACGCAATAGGCCGACCTGCGCCATCGATGTCGAGGGGCATAGGTGCCACCCACCATCATAGGTGGGTGGCCTACGGTTCTTGGGGTTGAGGATGGTTGCGGGTTTAGGGTTTAAGTTTCATGGTTTAGGGTAAGCCCTAAAGCCTAAATGCCTGAACCAAAACACGACTCTCTCGTGGATTCTTTCTATCAGAAACCCAAGGTCCCGTTGAGTCGGATTTCCATGACGGCTTCAAAAGCAAAAAATTCTGCCTCCCTGCCAAGAAAAGGTTTCAGACAATTCGGAAAACAAGTATAGTAGCTTAGAGTTTTTTGACTGGGGCCATGAGCCACCCCTGCTTAACTTATGGAAACCACCTAACTCGCCTTGACTCCACCTAAACCCTAAACCCTCAACCCTAAACCCTACCTACAATTTAAACTGCGCATCAGGGGACATCCAGTTGAATTCATCTCCCAGGGTTGGTTGTAGAGCCCGCCGCCTGTGAGATTGGTCTTGCAGCCCCAACCCACACGGTCTTTGCCATAGACACCCATATCCCAATACTCATTTTGTGGGCGGCCCTTGTGATGAAAGATGCCGATCCAAGCGCCCATGGAAAATGTAAATGCAAGCCCGGGTTTAGGGCTTAGGTGTGGAGATCCAATGGAAATTGCTTTGCGATTCCATATTCTCACCCCCGCCTAAGCATGACAAAATCCCTGCGGATCTACGTCTGTAGAAAGTGCCTACAGTGGGCCCCTAAACCCTAAACCTTAAACCGATGTTACCTACATTGGGCCTGTTGCAGCCGTAGAGAGTGCAACCCTGAAACACTGCGCAAGCAGGCGGACTTTATTGCAGGCCCTCGGTTGCCAGGTGCAGAAACCCCGGCATGTGTTGAGTTTGGGATTTAGCGGGAACATTCACAGCATTTAGAATTTGGGGTTATGAGCGATACTATCATTGTTATGTTTTGGGGTTTGCATTCCCAGAGCATCTAGAGCTCGGGTTAAAGGCTTAAGGGCTTAGGACTTCAGATGTCCGACGTGGGTTTCCCAAGATTAGGAGTAGCTTCGGGGGTCCTCATAGTATGGACCATAATATGTTGCGGCCTATATTGCGTTCCCCTATGTTAGGAAACTACCGTATAGCGGGGTCATTTTCAGGTTTGGGTGCTGCGTTGAGAGGAGATTTCACTCAAGAGCATTCTTAGATTAAAGTACCTGATCAGGTAGGTTTACCCGGGACCTCCAATGTCGTTCTTTTCTGGGTTGTATATTATAATCCCTTACCAACAAACCATAACAAGCCCAAAAAGGAACTACATAGGAGCCCATGGGTAGGGTTTAGGGCTTAGGGTGTAGGGGGGTTCATAGGGTTGAGGGAGATCAGGGAACCGAGATAGCACGGACTCTTCAAGAAATCTCTGGGGTCTGTCACATGTAAGGGGTCCTCCATGCAGGGGTCTGTCCCATGCGGGAGTCTCCCAGGAATTTGCCCTAATTTTGGGGTTCGTCATCATTTCGCGCAATTTGGAATCCTTTTTGGGGGGACCCAGTCACAAGGACTTTTCTTTAAAAAGGGTTTACGTTGCCAGGAATGCCAGGTTTGCAGTTGTGAACCGTACTAGGCCCTCAGAAATATAGTTGCCTCGAATAGTGGACCGCAATATAGACCTTACTACAATCCCTGTTGTAGCGACCTCCATAACGGTACCACTGTTTTCGGAAACTCACCATGTAGTTGCCAGTATTTTTTTTTGTGGTGTGTGTGCACTTCCAAAGATTTTGTGATTTCTGGGGCCGACATTGGATTAGGTGCAGCTGATGTGCTTTCGGGGTCCACCCACAGACCAAACCAGCAAGTGATCTACAGTCATAAATACAGAGTGTAATGGTGTACCATAAGTGTATAATACAGTACAGTGACGCTGTGGTGGCACACACAGTTCAAAGGCCAGCGCTGTAGAAAAAAAGCACGCAGCCTGATCACTAATCCCTAACCTTCAACCCCTGAGCCCTAACCCTAAATCATAATGGACAAGTATGAAAGTATTCTTACGGCTACCCAAAGTGACCTGCTACCAGGCTGAGTGGACACACTACAAACCTAGGTGCAAGCCCCGAAGTGATTGTCTAGGCTTTAGGATATGCACTACAGATGTTAGAAGATGGGCGGTTTAGGGTTTAGCGTTCCAAGCTTCTGTGGCAGTCCTTCGGAATGGAAGGTGCGTAGCGCCCCTCCTCCCAATGTATCAATCCGGTGAATATTTGGCCAAAGCTTCTAAATACACGGAACTACATACAGATCTTAACACGGAGGGGCCCCAATCTCTGTGCAGCTCTATGTAGTCATGCAACTGTTGACAGACAAGCAGTCTTCGCAGCCTGGCGCAAGCGCTCCTGTTGTGATGGCCTCATTTTAGGGGGCATGATCGTGGGGTCAAGGGTTTAGGGTTATGACCATATTCATCGTGAAAGTGGGGATGTGCGCACCAGGTATTCTACGACGTTGATGGCGTGGCTACACCTCATCCGCAAGGCCTCAGCGACCCCCCCAAAGGGTCCAGGCGGCTATGTGTTTTATACGGAGGCCCCAAAGTATCATTGCATAGGACCTAGGAGCCCTGTTGCCCCCCCCCCCCGCCCCGATGTGGATACTGAGTAGTAATGACTGTAATTCTGGTAGTAGTAGCAATATTAATGATGCATTAAGAAAGAAAGAATACGAAGATTGCTAACCATAGTATTCAAGACAAGAATACTCAGAGTAATAATGGTACCCTTTGTTGCCACCACGGGCTATGCCAGTGTAAGCTAGTCATAAGCAGCTCACCCGGACCTTGCAAACATTGTTCCTTTTATTGGGTCCTATAGGGTTTAGGGCTTAGGGTTTAGGGTTTAGCTCTGGGTTCAAATCCTGTGATAGGTCCATTTGGATTTCTGACATTACGAGTCCCGGTAGTTAGAAAGAGCCCCAGATGGCCAAACCACGAAACTTTCTGTCAGCGACTACATGGACCCTAAACCCCTAAACCCTAAACCCCTAAACCCTAAACCCCAAACCCTAAACCCTAAACCCTAAACCCCAAGCCCTAGAGAGGAAGCCCGAAGTCGCAAGAACCCAGTATCATTATGGCCACATTCAAACCCCTTGACCCACGCAATTTCTTAGGGGCCTGGGTACCCAAAGGGTCCATGTAGGTATATGGTATATACTTAGGGCCCAAAGGGGTTCCCATATACCTACTTTAAGGCCCCCATTTACCTACATGGACCCTTTGGGGTAACTTCTTACAAAAAAGTATTCTCACATCCTGTTGTTTGGCTTCTTTGGGAGATTTGGGTTTAGGGCTCAGGGTAACTTGTTGCAAAGAAGACTTGGCATAGCGTGTTTAGCTTGTTCGAGAGAACCCGCCCGAGCATTTCAAAACACAACGCAGAAGAGTTGGTAACAACATGCTGCAGTAGCGGATGAATCTTATCATATCCATGAAGCTCGTGCAAGATGGTCATATCCTGAGATATGGAGTTTCTGAAATGTGAGGGGAGGGGGGGGAGGGGTGGCAGGAGGTTCTACATACGGGGATAAGCATTAGGGACTTAAATGCCCCAGTCTTTGTCCTCTCATGCCGAAGTGACATCCCAGGCTGCTACAGCACCCTCTAGGGTTTAGAGTTTCGGGAATCCCAAAACCTGGTTCGTTGTCACACTGACCCTCTAACCCCAAGTCTCCAAGGACACGTATTTGAAGAAATTTGGGTACAAAGTCCATATGAGCTATATAATCTCATTAAACTTCTAGCACCCCCCTGAATAAGCCCTACAATGCTCTCCTATTATGTAGCCCCCCTTAAAGGAGTTTAGACTATAGCTCATCTGATATATATATATATACATGAGCTACAGTCTGCCTTCCTCAAAGGGGGGTGATATAGGGGATTATATAGAGGAGTATGATAGGGGTTATTTGAGGGGATACTAGGAGTTTCGACAATAGTTCATATCAGGTCTTCAGGTAATTTTTCCAGCCTCAGGGTAACGATCAAAGCCAGAGGCCCCTAGTATGGCCCTGACTTTCTGTGATCCCTAAAGACCTGTTTAGGGTTTGGGGGTTTGGGGTTTTAGGGTTTAGGGTTAGGGTTTAGGGGTTGAAGGCTTTAGGGTTTTAGGGTTTTAGGGTTCAGGGTTTAGGGTTTAGTGTTTACCGTTTTAGGGTTAGGGCCGCGGGTCCTAGTATAGACCTTGCACATGCCCTTATGCGCCCCTAAGACTCGGCAACTTCAGAGACCCAAGACTTGCCCACATGCCGCCGGTCCTTAAACCCCAAACTCGGAACCGTTAACCCGAATTAAGCCCTAAATCCTAAACACTAAGCCCTAAACCCCAAATCCTAAACCCTAAATCCCAAACCTAAACCCTAAATCCTAAGCCCTTAACCTCCAGGCTGTCCCCACATGCTACCGGATGAAGAGAAGTTTGCTGCTGCCATGGCGGCCATGGGAATCGAGCCAGGCCAGACCATGAACGGTCTCAGATTTTGGGGGGGTTTAGGGTTTATAGTTCCCCTTAAGTAGACAGAATATGGGAGTTTATAGGGGTTATATTGGGATACTGAAGTAGATAGAATATGGGAGTTTATAGGGGTTAAATTGGGAGAATGGAAAAGAAAAATGGAAACTACCATTGAGGGTTTAGGGTTTAGAGTCACCCTTAAGTAGATGGGATATGGGATATATGGGGATCTTATTATAATATGTCCAAAGCCATGTTCTATCTACTTAAGGGGACTATAGGGGTTTACGGTTTCAGAGTTTCAGAGTTTCAGGGTTTAGGGGTTTCGGGTTTCAGGGTTTAGTGTTTGAGGGTTCAGGGTTTGAGGTTAAAGGGTTGCTAAGTAGGTAACAAGGGAACATATGATATAGGCGTTCTATTCCTCCCTAAACCCTGAACCCCCTTAACCAGTAAGATAAAGAGTTCTGGGTTTTAGGGTTTCAGAGTTTCAGGGTTTAAAGGGTTCAGGGCTTTGGGACTCCAGGGTTTTAGGGTTCAGGGCTTAGGGTTTCAGGGTTCAGGGTTTAGGCTTCGGGATTTAGGGTTCTGAGGTTACTGTCTTTGGAGTTTGTAAGGGCTTTAGGGTTGCAATTGGTAGGGAATGGAAAATCATATGGAACCGCAAATGGAGAATAACATTGGCACTGGCTGCACATTATATATATATATACAGATACAAGGCTATGTAGAGCTTTGTTTTTTTAGTGGTCGGTACGAGGGACTGACCGCCGGAAAAGGAGATGGAAGCTACTATAGGATGTCGGCTTGTGGTAGTTGTATGGACCCGGTTTACGATGAAGGGTTCCATTGTTGTACCCCTATGGTTGTACCGTGGGTTCACGGATCCGTTGAAGGACCGCTACATGGGGACTACATTGGTTCATATAAGGGTGACAATGGGGGGAACCTTTTAGGCGGTACAAGCTGAGAGGTAAGCCTGGGAACATTTGGTATGGGGTTATAGATTCCTGCTAAGGCTGTTAAAGGATGATGGGGCGGCACAGGATATAGGGTTGGGGATTCGAGGGAGTGATGGGTTTAGGTTTGTTTCGTCTGGTGAGGGTAGCGAAATGACTGGCTTGCTCCAGAAAGTGGTGAGTAAATCTACTATTGTTTGTCTCAGGAGACCATAACTACACATCCTTCCTCGCATGATGTTGTGTATCTAAGCCGTGGCAATTATGGTGCTACAGTCTCCCTAAATCCTAAACCCTAAACTCCCAAACCCTCTTCCTAAACCCTAAACCGTAAACCCTAGGGGCATACAAGGGTCATGCAGGGCTTCAGCCAACAAAGGCATCATGGGAACCGTTTCAATGGGTCCCAGGAGTGCTGCGCCACCCACTCCTGGCCGCCTCCACATGGTTTCAGGGTTTAGGGACCCATGAGGGTTCAGGGTAAAAACTCTCAAGTAAGCTTCCTTTCAGCCTCATATTGAGGGGGTGAAGATAATACACTACTCTATTGACTGGTGACGTGGGGCTCACCAGATGCGACGCTTCTGCAAAGCTAGTGCCCTGTTGTCAAAGCTTGCTGCTGAGCCCGAAACCCCTGGGGCTCTAAGTCTGTAAATAATACCTACATTGAGCCCCAATGTCTGTATATAGTACCTACATGGAGCCTACTGTGTCTTTGGTTTTGGGTTCAGAGCTTTTCTGCCTCCGCACCCCTATGATACCAACAGGGTCTAGGCAAAGCTTAGGACTTAGAGTTTAGGGGTTAGGGTTTATAGGGTTTAGAGTTTAGGGTTGAAAGTTGACAGTTTAGGGTTTAGTCCCTGACACCCCGTTAGTTAGGCTTTCAAGAGAGGTACAAGCATGGTATACTTGACGGCTGGTAGTTCATGTTCTGTCAAGCCGCAGGGAGGGGCTAGAGGTGTGTATCATAACATGCCTACCTTGCTTCTCCAATCTTACCGCGCCAAACCCTAAGGCCGTGAACACAAAGTCTGGCATGATGAAGCCTTTGAACCTACAGGTCTATTTGGAAATCCGTTTGTGCCCCAGGTATGTACTCTTCAGGTACTTGAATTTGAGTATCTATGTACCCTATAGATACATGGCCCAGAAACCTACTATTTAGATAACTGGGGGCCCTGTGGCTACACATCAATTGCCTCTGTGGCATCCCATTCGCCGGGCCCTGCGTGGCGACGTACATTAGTATGCGGGTTTCCGAAAGAAGGGCGTGTCTTGTTGATGTCCCTATGATAGTGGCTCAAGCCTTTTTGGGCGTATAATGCGGTCCTCCGTGTATTGATAATGCCGCGTATGCTTACCTTGCGCCTTACCGTCCACAAGCTGTAGCTAATTTGGGGTTCGTTTGGCCCTAACAGTTTCTAAGCAGTACCTACTTTTGGCGATTCAGAGGCCCAGGGCTCATACTACCTATCTTTCGTGCTTGATGGCTGATGCGAAGCCCCGCCCTGTGCCCTAAACCCAAAGCCCTAGGGTTCAAAGACGATAGGCACGCGCGTGGTGGCCTACGATCGCCTAGGCGTTTTCTCATCTCCTCGGCTCTGGCAACTTATGGCAAACTTTAAGGTTTAGGGTTTAGGGTTTAGGGCTCAGGTTAGGGTTATGAGGTTTACCTGTAACCCAATTACCTGCGGTTCTGTGGGGTTTGTCTATTAACTAGGGTTCCAGGTAGGGTTTAGGGACGCACTTTGGGCCTTGGGGTTTCGATGGTTGAAACCATCGCTCGTATTTCAAGGTTTTAAGATTCTTGCCATTATTCGATGTTACAACCATTACTTTTAGTGTACATACAAAGCTCGAGGGGGTAACTACTCTTACTCCTGTCACACAGGGCTTGAAGCATGGCTCCCCATGAACATCTGGTGTGGCAGGAATTTGGCTGGTTTGAACCGTTATTGTCATGGCATATATGACATGAGGAGCCAGTTGTAAAAGCAGCAATGCCTTGTTGCATCCGGGGTTTTCTGTGGTACTTGCAGCCTACAAATGGGCGACACTGTGCCAGATGGAGAGGTGTTCTTCCCAACTCCCAAACGTGTTGAGCACTCTTTTGGCGCCCCCCCCCCACCCACCCACCCAGCACATATTGTGCATTCTATAATTTTTGGGTTACGGTACAGTAAGGTGAGATTCCCCCAGTGAGAGATGATCTGCGATGTTTCAGCCTCTTTCATAAGGTGCGCTTGAAGTTGCTGTTTGGACTTCTGAGCTTGGGGATGTACGACAGCAGGCTTGCCATGTAAAAGACTCAAACCCTTCGCTCCTGCCCCTAAGCCCTTTACCCAAGTCCTGGCACTATGGACTACTGGGATAGTCTCTTCTTTCATGAGATTCCTGACCTTCCTGGACAACAGCTCCAGTGTCAAACCCTAACCCTAAAAGGTTTCAGCATTTGCAGGCCCACGAAATCTTGCGATCCAATGCATGCGCCAGACGCTAAGGGACGCAATTCACGAAAAAAAACTATAACAAAGAACGCTTCTCATTTACTACATACATCTATATACCCATATTATAGTAGCTGAATTTGACTATATACATCTATATATACCCATATTCTAGTAGCTGAATTGAAGTTCCTCAACAGCAAGGTACACCCTGAAGGTTGCCTTTGGGCACCCGGCAGAGGCATCCGGGGCTTTCCCCACAATTTCAGGTATCTTTTTGGGGTCGCAAAAATGAGGACTACTTGGAGGGTCATGGGGACTTAGTAAGTAGGTTAATACTGGGGAGAATTGGGGTTATTATGTGGGTTATAGGGGTTATGAACCAACTTACTAAGTCCACATGACCCTCCAAGTAAAGTACTTTGGGTCTAGACCCTTACCCCTAAGCTTTAAAAAGCTACGATGTATGAAGGGATAACTAAGGTCTAAGTTGGGTTCGCATAGACATGTTCAGGTCACTTTGAGAGAGGTTTGTAGGGATTATGGAGGATGTATGATTGAGGGTGGAAGGTTGAGTAATTGGCAATAAATAGAAACCCACATGGCAAAAGCATTGGAAAAAACGATCAAACTGGGCTGAAATAGATTGGGGTTGGAGTTCGGGGCGTGTCATGGCTCACAATGTCGCCGGAAGAATTCGGATTAGAGGATGTGGAGCAGCCTAGAACTTGACTGGTCTGCTGTTCAGGAACTTAACTTAAGTTACCATACTATGGTTATATCGTAATATAGAGATATATATATATATATGTAATGGGGTTTCATTATCATAGTAACTTAGTTTAAGTGCCTGTAACAGCAGCCCAGTTTTCCTATACCTTCGTCATGCAGCCTCGACTTGGTTCAGCGGTGTCGGCCTGCTCAACTGTCACTTCTTCCGGGCAAAGGGTTTATAGTCCCCCTTAAGTAGATAGAATATGGCTTTGGGTATATCAAAATATGATCCCCACGTATAACCCATACTCCATCTACTTAAGGATGACCCTAAACTCTAACCCCTATAGATGATAGTTTGCATTTTCTTTTCCATTCTCCCAAGATAACCCCAATAATATTTCCCATATTCTATCTACTTAAGGGGGACTTTAGCCCAAGGCCGCCATTGAGGAGCCCTTTTCTTTCACCAAGCAAGCATGGAAGCCCCGCAGGGGCCCTAAGCGGATTTCTGTCTTTTCAGACAGGGGCTATATTATGAGGTATAGTGAAAGCCCCTCAAAGGGGGTTATGTAGGGAATTATAGGGGGAGTATTATAGGGGTTATGAATAAGGGGGGTAACTAGGAGTTTAGACTATTGCTCATTAGGGCCCCAACTTAGAATACTCCCTGTAGGCCCGTGTAAGGGGAGCCTCATTTTCGGAAGCCTTCTTCAACCACAGGAAGTCCAAGCGAGTGCTGCAAGAAAATCCCTGAAGATGTCCTTGGAACAGGTTGCTGTCCTTGATGGCGGCCTCCCGCGATGGATGGAGCTGGGCCTCTTGTACTCCTGGAGTCAGCTTTTTTTTTCTAGAAAGACACCTCCAAAGAGCAGAGCTTCGCAGGGATTTTAAGAAGAGTGTTGGGGTCCGATGGAGTTTGCATACAGGCAAGGATCCGCTTGGAAGGTTCTGTGGATTCTTTCCCATGCCGTGTCGGACAGGTAAGTTTTTGTCTCGGAGGAGTTCATGGGGACCCTCTCCTGTCGTGTGTGTGTGTGTGTGTGTTTAGGGTCTATTGAGTTTAGGGTTTCAAATTGAGTTAAGTTCCCGTCTGACTTGCTGCAGAATTTAGTCTTGATGTCTGACTACTGAGAAGCTTGTGCCCGCTAGAAGAGCCAATCTCTTTGGCACTTAAGGTATTTGAGAAGAGCACTTTCCACATGCGTTGGATCGGTTTGTGAAAACGGGGTTTGGACCCTGCGAGGTTGTGCAGAAGTTTTAGGTGTGATCACATATTGCGTTCTAACTCCATCTTGTCCGAAATCTACGTTTTACGGCAACTCTTGGCTGACAAGGGATGTCATGTGACCAACGCAAGTGAAAACGAAGTGTTGGCAGGCGGGTTTACGCAATTCAGAGTCTTATCTACAAGATTAGTTTCCGTTCTAGGCAGTAACCCTAAGGGTCCAAGTACCCAAATAATGGGACTTTGGGGTACCTAAAGCCCCAGTATTGGGGTACTTGGACCCTTAGGGTAACTTAGCGTTTCATTTGCTGCCCATTTTGGTCCATTTGCCTGCCTGCAATCAAGCCCAAAGTCTTCTGATGAAGACGGCCGCCTACTTCAAGTCCGAACGGTAAACTTCCAGGCGACATACTTACTGGTTGTTATTAGGGACATTGGGAATATAACTCTATAGAAAAGATTCCCTTATTCCCTACTAACAGCCAGTAGCATAGCCCCCTTCTCTGACCCTCCATGAGACCTCAGCTTGCACCTGTCATGGTGGGGTTTGTTGAGACCTCTTGCAGAAGCTAAGTCCATGAATGTTGTGCGGAGTTCACGACATGCCTGTCTGAAGTCTACTAAGACACATTTCTTAACCGTTTCACGTTCCGCAGATATCGCGGCTTTCAAAAAGCCACCTTTTTTCCCGAAGGGTCCAAGGACCCAAATAATCGGCTTTGGGGCTCAAATAGAGTATTAGCTGAATGGTGTTTGGGACCTAAAGCATTAATATTGGGATCCTTTAACCTTTAGGGCTTGAGAGACTCACAGTGCTTATGTCAGCACAACACCCAAATTGGATATAGCCACTTGTTTCAAGGGACTCTCTTTTTGGGGTTCCACTTTTTAGTAGTAGTTGGGGTCCATTTTTCTTGGGGCGGGGGGTATATGCATTAGATACAAAAACCTATACATCTCTATGCCCCCTATACAACTTTGAACTTGCATATGCAACTTTACCTCAACAGGGGCTCTCACAACCATTTTACCAGCCTCAGCATAGGAACTCCCTCCCCCCAAAGGCACCCCAGGCTTTGGAAGCCCTAGCCTCAAAAAACCCTAAACCCTAAACCCTAAGGGGGGGGGGGTTCCAGGCTAGTTCATTCACTGAGGCTATGCACTGGAGGCCTGACAGGATAACTCATCCTTATGGATGAGCCTCGGTTTTTTTCAAAGGGCTCAGAGTCGTTTATAGGATTAGGAGGATTTGGGGGTTGGGTTTAGGGGTTTTTGGTTTAGGACTTAGGGTTTAGGATTTAGGGTTCCAAGATTTGAGGTATAGGATGTAATTAGGGTTTAAGGATTTTAGGGTTAAGGGATTAACAACTAGTCCGGTTTCGGGAGTAAAGTTTCTCAAAGGGGTGTATTCCTGGAGACCTTCTGGATTCACTGGAGTTTTCGACAATTTTGGGGGTAGGGGTCCAGGGCAGTTTGCAAGCAAGCCGGTTAATTGATAATGCAGATGACTGGGGTTCATACATGGCTTTTAGAAGTGTTGTGTAGTAGATTTGCCAAGGTTTACGAGGTCCCCCTGACTTTCCAAGTAAGGCTCAGGATTTTTTCAGGACTTTCAGTGTCAGCTTTTAGTTTGACACTCTTGACATCATTTGAACTACAGTCTAAACTCCTGAAAGGGGGTTATATAGGGAATTATATAGGGGACTGCTATAGGGGTTGTTAGGGGGGATACTAGGAGTTTAGACAATAGCTCATTTTTTTAAATGTTGACCTGGAGCCGTACTCTACACCCCACACCAAGAGCTGCGGACGTGCCTCTAGGTCCTGGGCCTATGTCCTTGAGCTTCTTCACATTCTTTCAAACATCATGGAAATCTAAAGCGGCACTGGGGGTTCTTCAACTTGTTTTTTAGGGCTGTGTGCAGGTGGCTTGCCCTGCCTCCATGCTAGACAGCAGAGTGCACCGCCGCAACCCCAAGCCAACTGGCACCCTAAACCCTAAACCCCTCTAAACATCCGGTCCAAGTCCGCCAAAGAGCGAAGCACGAATTACTCTCAAGATGGTACATCAAGGGTTTAGGGACATAAAAGACACATTTCTGAACCGCATAGGGTCATAGGGTTTAGAGGTTTGGGTGTCGGGTCAAGGTTCTGTGCAGAAAGCTGTCAAGTCATAAATTGGGCATGAATTGGGTTTCATGGCATTCTGTGCTAGCTGGTGTTTCGGGTGCGTAGGCAGGCGAGGGCGAGTAGGGCACATCCTCTCATGTACACAACAATATCCGTGTAGACTTCCAATATACTACCTATACCCTCACGCACCAGTAATTAGTTGGAGGGGGGGGACATATCCTTTGACAGGACGGTCCTCCTACAATTCCGGAGCCTGCGAAAATGTCCCGGTGGAGCATCTCAGCAGTGATTACACGGTCTCGTGGAGGGTCAAGGGGCTGGGTCGATAGATTAGAGGTTACAGCACAAGGCGCTGTAGGGGTCAGAGTTCAGGGTTCAGGGTTGTTTTCTCAAGGGGCTACCATATTGATTAAGGTTCAGGGCTTAGTGGTGCGCACCTGACGGGCTGTTGAGGGAACCGACAACGAAATGGACACTGCCATGCTATCTAGTGGCTAGGGGCTAGTAGACTTCAGGGTTTACTGGTGGATAGTAGGTAAGGAAGGATCGGGTTACAGGGATTGCCATAAGCAGGTCTGTGCTGAGGTTCCATTCCTCGCTTCCCTACTTGTTTGCTGGCCAGGCTAGGCAACCTTTATGCCTTCGCGGGATGGGAGTGAGCCCAGGTGTTAGTCTCACGCGCAAGTTTAGCGGATACACTGTACCAAGTGTCCCTAATGTTCAGGGACTTCTACGTGCATCGAAGAAGCAAGGCATGGCTAACTGTGGAAGTACGTTCTGACATACTGGAAAAGCTGTTCCATCACCAGTAAGAGCTGCTCTACCTGGAAATTCACACTGCTGCTATCCAAACTGGGTTGGCCTTTGGGATATTCTGATAATTTCCCTAGTTGGTTTCATAAGGACCCTTTATACTGATATTTTCAAGGGGTTCTAAAGGCCAACCACGCAAAGCAAGGGCAGATTGTCGGGCTTGTAATCATGGGCCCCGCTACTGCCCCCACGTATACTGCCCCCCCCGTACGTTCCTCCTCCACAAAGCTTATCTAAGGGTACTTACAGTGAGGCAAAGTGAGGACAACCCTTACGGGCCATAGTCTTTGAATTATGGGATAGGTCCGTAGGGGCTCCAGTTTCTAAACCCTTAACCGTAAATGCTAAACCCTAAACCCCTAAACACTAAACCCCTATAAACCCTAAAACCCCTAAACCCCTCCTCCTGTGCCGCAAATGTAAGGCTTGAATCCGGACACCGTCTGGGACAAGTCGCAAGTGCTGGCAGCTTGCTAGCAGATTTATACACATATAATAATTATTACAAATATCACGGTTATTACTACTATCGCTGTTATTTCTGCTATATTCGGGAGTGTCTCAATAGCTCCACCCTACATAATCCCTTCCCCTCATATTCCGCTCTCCTCCCAAGAATATTTGATATTCCGTACATACATGTGTGTATATGATTTTGTGTGTGTGTGTGTCTGTTAGATGGTATACAACAATGGTATACAATGGGCGTATACAATGTAAGCGGGGTGGTCGATCTGAATATCAGGCAGCGGGGAATACTCGGGACCTGAACAACCTTTGCCTTTGAGCTCCAGGTACACTTAAAACCCTAAACCCTAAACCCTAAGGCCCTTTGTCCTGTGCCCCTCATCCCCTGAGCTTTTGATCTGACCATGCACAAACCAGGCTCTAGAGGTTTAGGGTTGAGGGTGTGGCTACAACATTCCGATCCTAAGCTTCATCACAGCCCTCGAGTTCCGATTCCGTACCGCCCAAACAATTACAGCTGACTCAAGGATAACATCGCTTTGCAGAGAGCCCTACACCTAGACGCACGGCCCGCACCGCGCAGCTGGGAACAATGAGGGATTTGCACAGGCCCTGCCATGTCGTTCCAACTTGCAAGGATCCTAGCCCTAAAGCTTGCGTAGCCTCGTAGTTTTGGGCGTACATAGGGTCCCTCAAGGATCTTGACTATCAATCCCAACGTATACCCCAAAATACTATAGTTTGGAAAGTTCCAGATACCCAGCAGAAGGCAAGACATTGCAGGGTCTAGGAAGGGACTCAGGTCAAGGCTTTTGGCTTCAGATGTGGTCGAATCCTAAACCCCGCCAAAACGCCCATGTAGGTATAATAGTTTCTTCTTGGGGCCCAGAGGGGTTCCCATATAGCTGCTTTAAGGCTCAAGTATATACTTGACAGCCACACGGACCCTTTGGGCCATTAGTTGGTCCCAAACCCTAAACATTGTACCCCTTTCCATGTAATGGTTTAGGTTTTCAGAAATTCAGATTCCAGCCTTCAGACTTCAGAGGGTTCAGGGCTTTTCGGCATAGGCTTTAGGGCCTTAGGTTTAGGGTTTCGGGTGTTTGGATGTAGGAATTTCGAGTAGGCATTCTGAGATCCGTTTGGTGAGGTTTTGTTGCGATTGAGCTTTTTGGGGCAGGTTCCATGGGTAGCTGGAATCCCCCAGAAGTGACCATTGGGGTGGAGTTTGGAATAGCCGGACTGAGGGGCGCCATCTTGTTCTTCCGCATTTTTCAGGATGCTCGAAAGATCTCACCCGTTTCGTAGCCAGAGTAAACCTTGCTAGCCCTCAATAGAGCTGTCTATTGCCCCATACAACCCATTCATTCAGGCCACGCAAGAAAAACACAGTCTAAACCCCAAACCCTGCGACGCACGTGAACAAAGGCTTCCACGGAGAGGCTCCAGAGCCTCGGGAAGGACACCTGTGAGGGGTTTAGGGTTCAGGGAGTCCTGAAATTCTAAAGCCAGACAAGCCTGGACCCTCCCCGCCAGCTACCTGACCCTAGCAAACTTCTTTCAAAAATCCTTGTGCTGTTGCGTTGCAGGTACTATTCTCTATGGGGGCACTATAGTCTCCCCCATATAGATTCAATTTGCATCCGCCTTTCTTATCGACATTTCAAGGGCAAGAGCCTCATCTTAATTGGTTCATCCACCAACAGACACTGTTCATGTGGCCTCTAATACCCTAAGCACTGAACTTTTCTAGGTAGAAGGTAAGCGAAACTGTTGGGCCACCTCGGCATGCATCCATGGTACCTTGAATGCTGAAACCCCAAGCCCCAACTGTGAGCCCAGAACGGTTTAGGAGACTGGGCTTAGAGGGTTTAGGATGCCCAGGTCCCACACCCCAACCCTAAGCCCTGAATCTCAATCCCAAAGTCCTGAACTCTAATCTCCAAACCTTAACCAACCTGTTAAACCCCAGCCCTAAACCTGAAAGCCCCAAAGCGTGATACCTTAACCCTAAAGCCTAAAAATCCCGAACCACCTTGACTCCAGGATTACGCCTTGGGCATATCCCCAAGAGCCGCTCCTTACCCGTGGGCTCGGTGCTGGCACCGGGAACGCCTGGTAGGCCTGGCCTTGTGTTTTACTGGGTTGCTGTTAAGGATGTTGAAGGTAAGTTACCATAATATGGTTACATAGCAAGTAATAGCGTTTAGCTTAAGCTCCTTAGTTATTTCGGAGCAACCCAGTCAAACCAGTTTAGGTTCTGGGCTGTAGGCCATACTTGGACCCACAAGGTTCGTAAGATCTACCGTCCGCAGGCAGAGTTCCAAATCTGACAATGAAATCACCTCCCGAGCCTTGCCTGTGTCGAGACAGCAGAGCAGCAGTGGAGAGGACATCCTTACTTGGAGGGTCGTGGGAACTTAGTAAGTAGGTTAATAATGGGGATTATTGGGGTTATTATATGGCTTATAGGGCTTATTAACCTGCTTACTAAGTCCCCATGACCCTCCAAGTATTGCCTCCAAAGTAGACCCAAGGCCTATCAGAGTTTAAGCGCGCTGTCAAGCTTCAAAAGCAGGAAAGGTTTTTTTGCATGCAAAGGGGAAGAGCTATACGCAAAACCACAAACCCAGACTTTGCAGAGGGGTGCCCGTGTTGAAGATTATAAGACCACGCAGGATCGACCGTAACTCCTACCTGTAACTACCTTTTTATGGTTTTTGCCCCTAAAATAGGGTAGGGAGTAAGAATTACTAAGCTATAGGTAGACCCTGCCGCTTCAGGACCCTAGCCACGCCAGAGGCCCTCGCGCAGGCGGCTGAGGCCGCAGCGGGCTACGGCGATTAACCTGGCTGTGAAGTGGGTGTCTCCCAAAGTTAGAGGTACCTTTAAAGGGGGATATGGGGTTTATGTATGAATATCTAAGGATATAATATATATATATATATACAGAGTTTAGGATTTCACGAAATTAGGGGTCCCATAATGGTGTCCTTCTAAAAAGGGTTATAGTATTTGCGGGTCTATATGAGCATCCCGCTATTTAGGAAACTGCCCATCTACAGTGTGTAGGGAGGCCATATCCTCAAAGAGTACCGACTTTGGGCCCTCAGGACTTTACATGGTACTTACTTTGGCCATGTGGAGCCCTAGAAATACAAGGCAGGTCGCGTTCCGTGCCTTGGACGAAGCAGGGATCGCACGGACTTCTCAACACGTCGTTTCTACGGCTGTGGGCTTGAATTGCGTTACGGCTTTCCTGTGGGGAACATATACAAAGTCGCAACTACATGCCTGAGTTCCCTTGCGCTCCAACCCTCTTTATAACATTGCCCTCTTTTGTATGATGGTCCCCGAGAGCTCCCAGGTACCTAAATACTGGATTCTGGCTTCTCTATACGCTATTGTTACATAGTCATTAACTGTATAATACCCTAAGGGTCCAAGGACCCAAATAATGGGGTTTTAGGGCCCAAATACCAGTATTTGGGCCCTAAAGCCCTACTACTTGGGTCCTTGGACCCTTAGGGATAGGGGGCATTTGGTAGTGGTCCGGCGGGAGTGCTTTTTGTTGAGAAGCTATTGGAAGCATGGTCACAGGGTTTAGGGTTTAGGGTTTTGCGGGTACCCTCGCCCCACCAGATTCCTACCCAGAAAAGAGGCCAGTGAAAGGTTCTCAGGTGAGGGCTTTGTAGATTTGTGGTGGAACCTCTACCGCTAATAGTGAGTATAAGGGATAATGGCAACTATGTTAGGGTCCTCTTAATTTCCGATTCTGCCACTATTATAGCATGGGGGGGGGGGTCCTCCTAAGATGATTTGCTGGGTTGCTAAGGAACTTAAAGCAGGTTACCAGAACGGGTAGTTATAATGATTTTTATGATCTCCCCACTATAGTAATTTAAAGTAAGTTCCTTAACAGCAACCCAGTTTGTTTGTGCCTCAACCCTAAAGCCTAAACCCTATTGGCAAAGCTCCAGGCTCTAGCCTGACGTTCGGCCAGGCGGCCTCCCAGGGGTATCTGTATGTCAAGCAATGTAGCTTTTATTTCCAACCCATATGGCACCTCCAATAGTGGTAAAAATAGGAACATAAGAGGACCTCAATATAATCCTTAATATAGTCACTACTACAGGGTGGGGGGTCCTCCTAACCCATATGGAAGTTTCTCAAAATAGGGGCATATAGGGATCACGTGCGCGGATTGGTCGGGGTCCTTGTCTAGGATCATACTAGTATGATTTTCTGAACCCCCCGCATTTATAGTGTATGGGCGGGCTTCTCAAGATTAGACCCACTCTCATGCTGAAACGGGGTCCTACATGCACGCCCAATGTCTCAACCCTAGACCATGTGGAACGCTTTACATTTCCACTTCTTGAACATACCCGAAACCACGATCAGACAGAACCCAATAACTTGTCGAGAGACTCGCCAGGCAGCAAACTTGCAAAGACCCTGCACTTGTTGACTCCGTATATGTGGAGCCAAAACCCGACAAGGGGTGACTGGACTTCGTGTTGTGCACCTCCATCAGAACACTCAGCCGACCTTGCTCTAATTAAATGGGCAAGGCGGCGGGCCTCACACCCGCGTTCGTTGCCGAGAAGGAGGGCCAAAGGCCCAATTCCTGAAGATTAAGGTTGCCTATAGGGTTTCGAGCTTGGGGTTTCATCGGACCATATAAGAGTCAAAAGATCGATCGTCATCGTGTCCTTATTAGAAGGGTTGGGGTTAACCGAAATCCTCTTACGATCGATATGATAGTCGTAGCGTCATTGTTAGATGGGTTGAGGATACCAAAATTATTTTACTAATGCTTCAAGGCTGCGTAGTTAGGACCATCCCAAGTTACCGGCTGCTAGGGACACCCCAAGTTGCAATCACGTAGCATCCTAAAGCCTCTTATACTTTCAATGGCGGATCACGCTGGTGTTTCGCATTTTTTGACTAGAGATGTCGGCTGAATAGCTGCTGTCTGACAGTGATGTTCACAGAGAAAGAGTTCTGCAATAGCTGGCTGTTATGCAGACTTTAGGACCCTGGGCTTCAAAAGTAGGTAAAGTCATGACCCCAAGCCCCCAAACCTGATCAAAAAAGGCCATTATTCTACATACCTTGATAGGCGTGGGGCGCACTAGGCCCCAAGCCCCAAATCCACCTACATGCAAAAGCTAGCCCTTTACTTACGGCCTGGCCTGCAGCGTGAAACCAGCCTTCCAGAAAGGCGCTTGCCATGCGACACTGTGTGCGTCAACGTGCCAGTTTGTGTTTTAACTTTGTTTACGTTCCAGAAGTCCGTAATTATATGAAAGCTCTGTTTCGTGGTCGATCAAGGCACCTTTTAGATGCCGAGCCCCCACTACCACAGGTCAAACTGCAACCCCACCTATGCGAAGACACCACTACTGTACCTACGGATGGAAGTGTCCATAAGTAGGAGGGCCTTTGTCTGCCGTATTCTACTACAGTCCTCCTCTTGGGAACAAGCAAAAGTGCAGCCTCATTCGTGTGGAAACAACTTTTGGTGTTTTTGTGTGTAGAATTTCCACAGGTGCTAGTGCTTCACGCCCGGCCCTGTAGCCTAAACCCTAATGCCAACAACTTTACCATCCAAACAGTCGTACACTTGCCCTCAATCCTACATAGCCCTTTCCAATCGGAACCACTGAATTCTCAAATAAACCTCAACCCTGGATAACCTTAGACACTCGACCCTCTGCCCTACACTGTCAGGATTGTCACCTCATGTGGATCCGGCTTGACAGCTTGTGTCATCGGATTGGCGCTGCCGCGTCGCCGCACTGATATTATGTAGTAGCCCGAACCCCTGAACCCTAGATCCTATGTAATCGCTCTATCAACCGGAACTGTGATTTTCAAAAAATTAGGGACGTCTTTGCCTGAGGCCTTACAACAAGCATTATCAATCATGGTATATCAGGGGCCCAATCCATAGAAATCCCCATATGGTAGGTTGGCAAAATCCTGAAGGGCTGTCACGTTTTTGAATACCAGACGCGTTGGGGGTCTCCTAAAACCAAAGCCTTATTGGGACACAACAAGGGACTGTAACCTTGATAATCTACGCTTTCTGCACTGGCCCATAGAACTACGCCCATCTTTAGGCATCATCTGAACTTTGAGGGTTTAGGGTTTAGAGTCTGCTTTTTGCTCCTAGCTACTATGTCACAAGGACTTGGGTGAAAGGGATTCAGAAAAGCATGGAAGACTGAACAGTTCCCAATGAGTGGAGAATCAAACGGAAATGAAACATGTCAATCAGTTTCTCATGCTGTACGTAGTCCATCTTCTGGGCTATCAATGCTTTTCCGTCACTGCCCTCAGTGCCCTCCCCAGGCACATGGAAAGCCAAAAGGGCCCGTAAACAGATCGGGTTCCACGTTAGTCTGTTGGAGGGCAGCGTTGGGCCCTTGAGCGTTCACTCTCAACAGCCGAATAGGACGCCCAGTCTGCTGGCAACCCGACATCCCAAGCCAGAAGTTAAACCCTAAACCCTAAATCGAAAAATCCTAAACCATAATAGTAGTTTCCATTTTATTTTCCATTTTCCCTATATAACCCCAATATATATGGCAATGGTTCCAGGGGGGGTCTCTTTTCACCCTCCTGTAGCCCTGGCAGTGGGCGGTTCTTCGGGTTTATCTTGAAATGCGGCCGTATGTAGGTTCCTTGAGAAGTCTGGTCTTGCACCCAAGAACCCCATTGTCCATGAAAAGGGGCTTGTGAGAATATACAGGCCGTATAGGCCTTAGTGTGGAAGCGTGAATAGTTGCGAATGAAAATGGAGAGTGTTTACATAGGGGTTTATTATTTTTATTGTGTAGGGAAACCCTGAAGCATTGCAAAAGCGTTTCTGTCACGTAGACTCCTCATAATACTGCAGTTACTCTACCCCAAGCCGTGTTCAGCCAACTAGTATACAGCACCCGAGGCTCGAAACCCCCAAGTCCCAGCCCTTTTGCACGAGCTTCACCTCCCTACACCAAGACCTGCATGGAAGTGCTCACAAAAAAAAGAGCGGTTTACCTCATGTACCCTAAACCCTAACCCCTACATACTCCCGAGTAAGACCCACCAGCCCTGGCTGCCAGTTGGACGTGCGCTTGTGGGAGCCCCTATAGGTTTAGGGCTTGGAGGTCCTTTAAAGAAGAAGTGAAATATACTGGCACATATATGGGCAGAACCCCCCAGCTACTCTCCCCAGTGCCTGACCTGCAATAATTAAGGTTCAGGTTTGAGGGTGAACTTGCACGCCCTCTGACCCAATCCAAAGAAACTGCCTCATCTTGTCGGAAGGCTTGCTGCCCTAAACCCTAAACCCTAAGCCCTAAAAACCCTAAGCCCTAAACCCTAGGCCCTAAAAATCCTAAGGCCCCCGAAGCCCCCTAAGCCTTGAAAGCCGAGGCACCAGCTTGGCGTAAAGCTCAGTGTCACCGTTGGGGTTTTCAAGTTTCAGGGTGTTAGGGCTTTAGGGTTTATAGGGTTTCAGGGTTTGTAGGGTTTTAGGGTTTACAGGGTTTTAGGGTGTTAGGGTCAAGGGCTTTAGGGTTTGGTGTTTTGGGGTTATAGAGTTCAGGGGTTAGGTGGTTTGCTGGTTTCGGGGGCCGCTTGGGCAAATGATGATCTTCCTTCCAGATGCCAGAATGCCAAGGTTACCTAGCCAGGGCCTGAACTTGAAATGGGAACAGGCCCAAACTCACGGGATCCATGTTTGAAAATCGGGCCCTTAAGATTGTGAATATCACCTACATTGGCAGCTATGCAGATTGGATCCCGGAGGAACCCAACATGGTCTTTGAATGTTGAGTCATGACTTCAGGTCGGTGGCCTCTTAAACCGTGAACCCTGAACCCTAGACCCCAAACCCTAAACCTTGCATTTTGGGCAGGATGTGTGGTAAGGCTTGTAAACCACTTCTGGGTTGCCGTTGAGGAGCTTAAGGTTACTATAATAAGGCAATCCCATTCTTTGCTATACACCCATAATATACACCCATAATATGAACAATATGGTAACTTCTTTCATGTTCCTGCACAACAGCCCAGTTTATTGATATGCGGTTGATAGGATTCCCCCTAAACCCTAAAGCCTACACCCTATTCCCTAGCAATCTGGAAGCTTCTAAAATAGCTACCCCAATAGAATCCGTCATCACCAGAGAACTCCCCGAACTTCTTTGAGATCTCCATGTTTCCCCAGTGTCTCTTCGGGGCCATTCGGGACCTTTAGAGGGGGACATAAGGTTTATATCGGATTATATAGGGATATATGGGGTTAAGGGTTTCCCAAAACTAGGGGTACCACTATGGGGGTCCCTATAATACAATTTAGAGTAGATTGGGGCCCCATTATTAATGGAAACTACTTTATTTTGGGAGTCCCTATAATCGGGGTTATATTACATTGGGGTCTATATTGGGGTCCCATTAGTCATGGAAAGTTCCATGTTCTGGCAGCTGCATCGGCTCATCAAATCTGTGAAAGCAGATCCACTCCTTACTTACTGCGGCTTTCTTTTCAAGCTGCCTACGGGCAAAGATCCAAGTCCAAAGCCCCTGAATCTCGGCAATGCGCGAGAGTTGCCGCACTTTGTAAGCTTCGTTTGCCCAACGGGCAGGTAACCCTAACACCCTGTTGCCATCAAATCAGGTTGCAAGTCATTGTGCATTCCGGAGCAATCAGGTTCAGCTCAATATGCTACTAGTTCCTGTCTTATCGCTTTGCTAAGGCGCAAAACGGCATACTGCAGGGACGGCTACTGTATAAGGCTGGCCCTGAACCCTAAACCCATCCTCCGAAACCCCCAACCGAAGAGCCTAATCCCCAAAGCCTACATCTGAACCTAGACTTGAAACCCCAAAGCCCTTCGCCCTGTGGGTGGGGAACAACCCTAAACCTTAAAACCATTATATATATATATATGTATACTCTAACCCTTTAAAACCCTAGAACCCTCTAAACCCTACGCCGCCTTTTCTGGCAACGAGTCCTCTTAGCTGCAGTATATAATTCGGGCCCAAGCTAATTAGGAGGGAGACCCTTGAGCTTTTTGGGCCAAAGTTTATATGTAACGGGTCTAGGGTTCAGGGGTTTAGGGTTTAGGGATCTGGGGCCGACGGTTTATATGTATATATATATACACATGTACACACACACACCTATGTATATATATACATATATAAATATATATATATATGGGTTGTCCACAACATTATGGGCCCCTTTGGCTTACAAATAATGTTGCTGCACCTCATATTTAGGGGTATTCAAATGAGACCCGCCACCCAAATCTGCACATATATATATATATGTACA
>CAJNIZ010011670.1:63417-73831 GCA_905231905.1 Symbiodinium pilosum | reverse complement strand
TTACCATTACCTCTTGTGGTCACTATTCATGGGTGGGGGCCCAAGCTAAGTTATATGAAGGAAGCACTTGTCTTGTAACATATAGTCCCCCTTAAGTAGATAGAATATGGCTTTGGGTATAGTATATTAAGATCCCAATATACCCCACAGTCTATCTACTTAAGGGGGACTATAGGGCCAAGAGATGTGTGGGTTTCCCAGAATGGGCGTTTAGACTTAGGGGATGTTAGGCGTTCCCAAAGAGGGGCCCTGAGACTTGCAGGATTTCGGATTTCCCAGTTCAGCTCTAGACTAGGGGCATTTGATGTAGATACTGTGATGGGGCAGGGCTCCCGGTTGAGGGTTTAGGCTTTGCGTATTAGGGTTCGGAGTCGAAGTCTCCCTATTAGCAGGAATAGAAAGATCCACATGTAATGTAAGGCGCGGGGTGCAACTCAGATCATACAGGACTTCTAAATTTGGCATCTTGCCTGGCGTTTAGGATATCGGGTACTTTGAATGTTTAGTACGAGGCATCACTGGTTAAAAAAAGCCCTTGACTGCTTAGTTTTCCAAATTTTTGTCACTGTAAGCCCCAAAACCCACATCCTGAACCACATTGTGTGATAATACAGGACACGCCGGTGGTGAGAAGATCTCCTGACGGGGGCGAAGAACCCGTAGGGCCTCTCGAAAAGACGAGCTGACAAGGTTCAGGGCTTAGGGGCTTAGGGTTTGGGGTTTAGAGTTGAGGGTTTGATGCGATATAGCGCTGAAGCAAATGGTCATGCCACAGAGTCGCTTGGAGTGTGTCGGGCTGTGCGACATGCTGCCATGGCCCGGTTGCGGCTGGCCATTCAACATATTCATTCACCCCACACCGTCCCAGGCGGCCAAACCACCCAAACTTATTCCCATTTGGGCTTACAGCTAGGTCCTAGCTAGGTCCATCCTGGTCAACAACAAAACATCATTACAGCCAGCAACTTCCCCGTGATGAAAGGCATGGATTTGTTTTTGTTGCTCCGCTGTGTTCGTGGAGCCCCCCCGAAGGCGGCCAATACTGGTCGCAGGGAGAACAAGTCCCAGTACTGGCTAACCATTGCTAGCGCCCCCATGCCGTTAGAAAGGCAGATTGTTCTGGGCTGGCATGGAGGGCAAGGGGCATAAACGCGGCTACCATCGTAGGCGGGCTGCGTAAGCCTTGTGTTAAGGGTTTGGGGTTTGCGGCTGTGATTCAGGGGAAGGAACCATCTAGATAGCTTCTACATGGGATTATCGTAAGGTGCGGATCATTTGACCTTAGGTTCAGGGGCTGTTGTAGACGGGTCATGGGGTCCCATTCAGGGAGGGCTCTATGTCCCGTTGAAGGTCCAATGAGGTACTTGTTAACCAATCCTACATCAAGAGGCAAGTGTTCCTGGACTATATGAGGGGCTTGATAATTTTCTACCGTCTTGTAGCCCTGAATGAAGCCATATGGCACTCTTGGACATACGTAATGGGCCTTACGAAGCCAATCTGAGGGCTTACCGTAAGGCAAAATTCAAAGTTACAGCCCCTTATAGCTGGAGCCGGCACGCAACACCAGCCGGGTAAGACATATATTTACATATATGTGCATATACATATATGGACCTAGCTTCTTCTCGGCGAGTGTTCCCTCTTGCTCCAAGAAAGGAATCAGGGTTCAAGTGAGTTCAAGTGGTGTCAAATTGAGTAGCAAAACCCAGCTCTCAGCGGTAGACCAGCCACTGGCTGTCCCAGATGTTGTTGGGCATTTGAACAACAACTTAGACCAACAACGTTTATGCACATTCGAATACCCACTAACCACTTCCCCAATGGTATTTCTCTTCCTCGTGATATTCATTCCCGACATATTGCAATCAAGTTGGGAGAATATTTGCATTTGGGGGCCAAGCAATTCCAGGTGGGCAGTTTCTCCCATGTAAGCCTTACGCAGTCCTTACACTCCTCCAAGTCTCCCAGATAAGCGTTACACTAGTTCTATGCAAGGGTACCCCTTTGTAGCCTCGATTTCTCTTACAGTAGTTGGGGGTGGAATGCTTTATGGTCATGGAAGGCGAATCATCCACAACCTGGGGCTTTTATAAAACGTGATGCTGGCAAGCTCAGGGAGGGAAAAACATGACGGGTGGGTACTCAGAATCCGCCTAAACCCTCAATCTTACTAAACCATTACAGGAACACCTTATAACTAGAATCCTGAACCCAAACCTTGAACCTAATGAAGTCAGTAATCCTCTAACCCTACAATATTAGACCTTGCACCTCAGACAATGAGCACTTTGATCATGATGAACTCGGTCTCCTCAGTAGCGCGGCCGTCCGCCTTATAGCTGAAAGGGTCCATGCTTGTATACATTAGGTTTTGATATCACAGTAGGTTAGAGTACGAAATAGTAGATTATGTTACATACCTGCGTCCCAAAATAGATACATGGGAACCTCTTCGGGGCCTAGTATATATTGCATGATTCTATACCTGCTGGACCCTCTGATTAGGCTTCCCAGCCGATAGGGCAAAGTTCTAGATCCCGTCTTTGGTGGCGCATGCTGCAACAAAAAGTCTGTTTTCCACTGAGGGGCGGGTTTTTGAAGTAAATGTATATGCAAGGTTAGCATTTTCTGCCAGCTGTTTTCAGAGGGATGTACAGACAATGTGGCTGCACGTTGAGGTACAATGGGCGTGCCCGCCAAAAGCGCTGCTTGCATGACTATGTAGCAAAAACAAGGTACCCAGTAGTTTTTGTGTCTGTAGGGTCCTTAACGTGCGGGCTCCGAATTGTCGCGTACCACTGACGACAAGCCATGACCCTTCCGCCATGACATGCAGAGTTGGCCTATTCCACGTACACGCGCCATAGCTGTGCAAAGCGATCAAGCAACCAAGGCATCAAACTGGGCCCTTCACAATACCAGCGCTATTCGGGATCCTAGCGCGATTTAGGCGTTGTTCATGAACTAAGTGTCATGGGCTCTTTGGGTTTCGAGGAGGTGGGATCTTACTTGGTTCGAGGCTTGAGGAACGCGGAGTTCTCGCCAAGTACGGCGGCATGTATTGCACACAATTCTAAGCTCTGAGGAGCTCTGGCAGGGTATTGAGAACGGATTCCGCAATCGTGGAGTTAGAGAAACTTGGTTTTCTCATAAACACCAGACGATGAATTATCAAGCTTCCTGTTATGGCGGCTACCAACAAAAAGAATTGGATGGTTTGTTTTGTCCAGTCCCCGGCTTCCTGGCGTCAATCTTACCCCTTTGCAGTCACATTGAAGAGCTTTCGGCCAAAGCCCTCCGAATTCACCTCTCCTGTTGCATGTCAGTTCAGGACCTGAAAATCCTAAACATGCGGCACAAGGTGGTTGGACCCGCAAAGTTGCGGCGTGCTGTTCGTGACTTGCATGCTACACTGTACCCCGCAAAAAACTGCAGCTGACTGCAACTTGCCTGTGCATGTCCGGCGCTTTCAAGAGGATCTCAAGTCTGAACACAGTATAAGGCCCATATGACATTTGCAAACATATATGAGGTAAAACAATTCTACAAGGTAGGTCGGACCATCGTGTTGGTAAATTTTGCATATTGCCCCTAAGAAGGTTCAAGCCACAACTCCCCAACAGCCAAACCATGCTCTCGCAGCACGAAACTTCAAGACCTTCAACGCACAAGAACTGCCGGCAGTGAGTCAAGCCCAGCAAGCCTGAACAATAAAGCCCGGCTACGCATGGGTTCCGATACCACGGCATGCCCTACATGCAATGTCTGGAGTACAGCTCACGCAACACTCTCCATAGCAAATCCTACAATTCCCACCATGACCCGTACAAGCAATCTGCACACGGAGTTACTTATTATAGTATATTATAGTATCTTCTAGTATCTTATGTAGTATATTATAGTACATTATAGCATTGTCTGCTCAGATCTTAGGCAAACCTCAGAAATGCCATGCGCCATTCAGTCTTTCTGCCATGGGACGCCTTTCGAAGGAGCACTGGGCAAAACGGAGTTTGGGTGTATGGGGGTTTACCCAAAATTAGGGTTTAGGGTTTAGGGTTTAGGGGTTTACCCAAAATTAGGGGTACCATTTTTAAGGGGTCCCCATACTAAGGGTTCTAGGGGTTATGTAGGGATATCTAGGATTTAGGGTTTAGGGATTCGGGTTTAGGGTTTCCCAAAATTAGGGGTACCTTTTTGGGGGCCCCAATAATAAGGACTATAGTATTTTGGGGTGGGTCCCCTTATTTTGGGAAACTACCATATAGGTTCTGACAGCTGGAAAGTAGGCAAGCAAGGAGTTGGGTATATGGCGATCCGTACAGCTACAACGATGCTTTACTGGTTCCTGCTAGCATTCCTTCACCAACACTGTGGATGTAGCCGACATTTGAGCTATAGTCTAAACTCCTTAAAGAGGGTTATATAGGGAACTATATAGGGGACTACTACAGGAGTTATTAGGTCGGATACTAAGAGTTTGGACTAGAGCTCATTTGAAGTTCTTTCTTGAGTGAACCTTGCGCGTGGGGTTCACAGCATTTTGCTTATAATTCATCACTCCCCGTGGCACCACTGAAGTAGTATTCTATTTGGGGACACTATAGTACGCAATATAGAGTAAGATTATATCTTCTTTTGGGGTATAGTCTTACTGAGTTCAACCACCACAAAAATGCTATTCACTTGAGAGGGACGCCTGCTGTCCAGCCCGTTGGCTATGATGCTCCTGCGGAATGGACATGGTTCCGAACAGCCCCCATGCACCTACAGGATCCATGGCTGTGTGATATCTACATATGGCTATATGATATCTACTTGGCTTAAAGTAGCTGTATCGGAACCCCTTTGGGACTTAAGTATATACTGGATACCTACATGGACCCTTTGGGGCACGTGTTGTCGTTTTACGATTGTTTTGTTACCTCGGGCTCTCTTCACAAACATAAGAGGTTGTAAGAGGAATCATCGCTGTTCTAGGTTGGCCTTTGGTGTTGTATTTGTCGTGCTCCCCTTGTTACGGGTTTCAGAAAGACCCGTAGGGGTTATCTTGAAAGGCCTCGAAATGCCAAGTTCTTCCCCTGAAGAGAAACGCTCTGTAAAGCCGTCTGTCTGGCATAGGAACGGGATTCACCACCCGGCCTGGTGCAAGGGGTTGGAATTTTAGCGCTCGTGACCTGTATGAGCAAGGTCTACCACCAAAAGGTTCTCGTATGCGCTAGCTTTTGTCTGGGCTTCGAAATTTCCGCGTGGAGTCATCTTAGATCCTGTTCAGAGTTAATATTGTTACTGGGGCAGGCGGTGTTTCTTCACCCAAACTTGCGAACCCCCACCCCTGAACCCTACACGAGCAAGACCCCAAAGAGCATCCCAACATAATGTTGCCACGCAGTCACATTGAGTATCTCAATATGGGTGGGGTGCTTTTTCAGATCTTTTTTCTGGTGATTTGAAGTTCAGGGTTTTATGCGTACCCAGAACATATAGACGTACATGTGCGGTCACACTTAGGGCATACTTACGATGCATGGCTGCAAAGGTCCTACAACCCTAAACCCTCAACCATATCCCTAAGGGTCCAAGTACCTAAATATCATATATTTACCCAAAAACCTGTACTATAATTGCTATTACCAAAACCCTAAGTACCCAATTGTTGGGTACATGGACCCTTGGGGTATGGGACTTGCTCTTAGAATCGGCAGGGGGTAGCAGTTGACACAGCAGGCACAAGCAGCTTATCGAAAGGGTTTAGGGTTTGGCGAAATCATTTCCTCCCCCACCAGTCCCACTTGAGATCCCTACATCCCTAATTAGGGTCCCTGGGCACTGTGGTTTTGGGAGCCTCATAGAAGCCCTTTTCCAATATATCCATACCAGTCCCTCGAAGAGAGTTAAAAAAGGGTATTCAAAGGTTTAAATATTTGCCAGATTCTTTGTATAGTATAATAAGGTATATATTCAGGCTTCTCTGTATGAGTATGTATATATAGACACTATCCCTACTTCGAGCAGCGGCTGATGTCTTGGGTCTTGGCCAGTGCCTCGGCAGGACAAACGCGATGTCTACTACAGAGAGGCGAAAAAGGAGACTTTGGATAAGCATCACATGAGGTAGGATCTTGTTTGGAAGGAAGAGCCTAAATCCTAAACCCTAAAACCCTCGATTTGGGTTTAGGGTGTTTCTGAATCGGTGGGGTTAAGAGTCATTTTTAGAAGCTCCCATGCCTGGGTTTCCCAAACCGGGGTGCCCTTTTTCGGAGTCCCTATATTCAGGTTTTCGGGAAGTTTTCAAAAACCCTAGACTGAAAACCCCGAACCACATGCTTCAGCGCAGAAGTCTCAATTGATTCCTTTGTTAGGTGTCCAGGATTTGAAGGTTGGCGGATTTGGACTACGGAGCCTCATGTTGCCTGTTTGGGGTATAGGGTTCATATAGTTTTTATCATTTCATGTGTAGGTTGCTTCTTTTCCTAACCCCAACCGCCTTCCCCAAATCCTGACCCACAGGCCCTCCACCAGGACTAAGCCCCTAATTAAACGCCATCGCGGGGCGCGGAGCATACGAATAGGTCATGGCATTGTAGTTGATTTATAGTCCCCCTTAAGTAGATAGAATATGGGGTATATGGGGATTCTATTATAATGTACTCAAGGCCATATTCTATCTACTTAAGGGGTACTATAACCGTCCGAGGAGGGATTTCGCGCGAGGTCGGCTTTCAAGCTCATGCAGCGACTCGCCCTGCAACTTCTTGGTGCTTCTGAGTTTGCCTTAAGTCTAGAGTTGACATTTGAAGGAATTTGGGCCCAACATCCATATACTGTGAGGTCCTCCAGTACTTAGTATACCCCGAAGAGGACCATCATTTTGACCAAGCTTCTCTATCTATAGCGTAGGAATCCACTGCCCCCACTCTACCTGAATTACGGTACCAGGATGGCCAGCAAGGTTGCGGGAGGGCATGCGGTGTGGGGTTTAGGGTTCTTTCCGCTGACCGAGCAGGAGTTCGAATCAACTCTCTTTGCTTTCATTATGTTATCCTGAGGTAGATGACACATGCTTTACCTCTTTTTAGGAATGAAGGAATGATCTAAACCTTAAACCCTACGCCCAACATAATCCCGAATAATAGATCAATCCGTACTCCGCAATAATTAGGGCGCCCCTCCCCCCCACTAAAATCATGTTCGAGGTCCATTAATTATTCTGGAGTTCCGCCTGGTTCTCCATACTTTCGCAAGGGGTTTACGGTTTGGGGTTTGAAGAGAGGGCTTGTATAGTGGAGTCCTGTTGCGCCAGCTAACATCGCGAGTCTGGGTTCAAAAAAGGGTTTGAAGAGAGATGCTCTCACTCAAGCTCCGCAAGGGCTAGCTCAGGAGGCAATGTTCGGGCCTTTAATTCCAAATTTACTTTTGTAAGCGAATCAACTTTCAGACTCAGCTTTTCCATTTCTATTTTCATAGCAGCCAAGCAAGTGAGCCTGCCTAAATCTTAAACATTTCAAGGTCAGCTCCGGAACTTGCTTACCCAGAACCTCCAATGTAGTTCCTTTCTGGGTGGTATATTATAATCCCTTACCAAAAAACGATAACAAACCCAGAAAAGAACTACATAGGAGCCCTTGAGTAAAGATAGCTTAAGAGCTACTCGAACATGTGTGCAAACCAGTCACGCTCATTACAAAAACGGCGAAGAACAAGTCCAAAAGCCCTTCCTATGTGTTTTTGTTTGTTTTTTCTAGGGGGCTGGCCCATGCTCGGGCCTTTCACAGCTAATTTATATGTGCAAGCACATCAGGTTTGAGAATCAGCTTTCCTGTTCTTATTTTCAGAATTGCTTAACACCTTGGCAAATCAGTCACAATCTGTTTAACATTATTTAAAACCAATTGTAAAAATCCTGCCTATGATTCGCTTTGTTTGGTCGTGCAACCCCGTTTACATGAAGAAAGGCCCTCTCACGCAAGCTCGGTAAGGGGTAAGTCAGGAAGCAACGTTTGAGCCTTTAGTTCTTAATTGAGCGTTGTAAGCAACGGAGGTTTTGTAATCAGCTCTCCCATTCTCATGTTCATAGCAGCCACGTAAGTGAGTCTCCCTTGTCCCTTAGCCTTAAACCTTTTGAGGCAAAGTCCTCAAGTAAAAGCAGTAAACGGAACTAACAATTTAAACAGCATTCAATGTGCAAATCTAATTCCATTTAAGCTGAATTCACCACCATGAACGCCTCCTTCTTGTTCTCAGGGTTACAAACTGATTTGAGATCTAGGAGGTTTTGGCCGGAACGTGCCTTTGAGTCTAAAGTGCACTTGGACGTCCAAAATGGCTGGAATGGGCTTTTTACTGTTGAGCTCGGATTAGTTTTCATCTTCTTTTCCATTCCTGCGTTCCCTGCTGTACCCTTCGTTGCGCACAAGAGCGGATCTACTGACTGTTGAAGGTCTCTCCATGCCTGGCGTTTTGACACCAGGGAGTGGAAGACTGAATGTAGAGACACCGTGTGTAGGGTATAGAAATAACTATCGAAGCGCTTCTTAAGTAGTCTGGGATGCAAGGATCGATGATGAGATCGACCTGCTTTCCGGGGCTGGGTGCCAAGATGGCGTACTTAGGGCCGGTGAGGATTTTGAGTTTAGGGTTTACGGTCTAGGGTTTAGGGTTTCGGATATATGAAGTGGGGCTTGCTTTCACTGGAGGCGGTATGTGACTTGTTGAAGAAAGAGAGAAATTACCTGCACGCCACAAGTAGGTAAATAAAGGGCCAAAGCCCTTAAACCTGGTCAAGGAGTTTCTTGCTAGTCGTATACTTAGGCCATATAAAAAGCTAAGATATAAGCTCAATTATCCCCATCATTTGCCTGCTTATTCAGTCCCCCTGACCCTCCGCATGATGGTCATCAAAGAAAACGAGGTCTGCTGACGCCAAGCTAAACGAGCACAATACCGATTCCCGTTAATGAAGATCACACTTTGTGTCGTTTTAGTGATCTTATCCCCAAGACTCCAAGGATTCATGTTTTAAGGAATCTGGGCCCAAGTCTGTATGCTATGAAGTCTCCTGGTACTTATGAGCCTCAGGGCATACTTTTCTTACCTACAGGGCTCTTGGGGATCTGAGCCGGACCTGGTGCCTTGCCTGCCTAAATTGAAGCATCCTTAGCTCATACCTAGACCCTATGACACCTTCCTTACTAATCCTCATCCTCAGGACCCGAAGCATCCAGCTCCTTATAGCCTATATGAGCTCTAGTGTAAACTTCTAAAAGGGTGTTGTAGGGCTGCATAGGAGTGTAGGAAAAAGGCTGCTAAGGGGGATACTAGGAGTTTAGACTATATGGCTCATGTAGGATTTTAGGGTTTAGGGTTCCAACTCAGGGATATCCCTCGGATTCATGCGTTGAAGCTTTGCTAGGGAGAGAAAAATCCAAATGATGACCTACAACACTTGGTTTCGTAACATGCAAACCTATTCCCTCCTCCTTTTGTTCCTATATTCTATAAGAAATCCCTTTATCTCCTCTTTTCAATCCCCTATAGAACCTTAAAGGGACGGGTCCTAGTTTGTGGGAGTACATGATAGCCCTAAAGGCTGCCGAACTTCGCAAGCACAAACAACCAGAATGCAAGATACTACTAAAATGGGCTGTATATTGGGGTTATAGTGGGGTAATATTGGGATAATGGAAAATACAAAGGTAACTACTCTATGGTATAGGGACTGTTAGGGTATATATCGAGGTTATATTGGGATACTGGAAAAGAAAATGGAAACTACTATATTACATATTGATTGTTACTATAGTATATTACGTAACGGCTGCCCAATTCTTGCAGAACCTTGAGATGGGTGGCCTGACCTCAGCCCCCAAAAGCTGGTTGTCCACAATGTGGGGTACAAAAGAGGAACTCATGTAGGGTTTAGGGTTTACGGGCTTTAGGGTTTTTGGGTTTAGGGCCTAGGATTTAGGATTTAGGGTTTAGGGTTTAGGGGAAGACGTGCTGAATTGGCGCAAGGCTCCTCCAAGAAGTGTTCACGGGAGGCAAATCCCTTGGTCCAAAACGTATCAGGCCTTCACTGCACACCTCCAATACAAGCACTGGGGGGAGACCCAGGTCACAGAGTAGGAGCTGGACATGCTCAGATTTTCCCCGCCATTGTACCATACAGACCCGGATGCCCCGCCCCTTTTCACGAAAGATGAGTTACAGACGGCATTAATCAAACTCTCTAGTGGCCGTGCCCCCGGTCCGGATGGCATCCGCCCTGAGCTTCTCCGCCTCCGGGATGAGTATGGCGAATCAAAACTCCTAGACCTCTTTAACACCTGGTGGATAGAAACGTCTATCCCAAACGACCCTAGAGCCTAAACCCTGATTCCTAAACCTTAATCCCTAAGCAGAACCTAAACCC
>CAJNIZ010011670.1:42294-61485 GCA_905231905.1 Symbiodinium pilosum | reverse complement strand
GAACCAAAATCTTGAGCCGTAGCCATTGCACCCCAAAATGATAAGAGCCCAATTTACGGGGGTTTCGGGCTTAGGGTTCAGGATTTAGGGTCCTTATCGAAAGGGCTCCCAAATTTTATTGGAGACCTCCATGAAAGCTTTGGGAAAGTCTTTCGGGCTTACATACACAAAGGGTCCAATTACTTATACGTTTGAATACTTACGCAAAACATTTAATCCCTTCCCCTTTATTAACTCATAAGTTCCAGGGCCGAACAATCCCGAAGAGCATTTTTTGAAGGGCGATACGGGCCCACCTACTAATCAAGTAGGGCTAGTATTTAATTATTCGACTGGTTAATCATTTCAACAAACATAAGTAGGCTCAAGTTATTAATTACTCACTTCTCAATTACATTTCGGCCGCGTTGTATGTATATATATATATATATGCATTTGATCAAGGGGGGGACGCCGTTCAGTTTCAGGGGGAAGCGCTTACAATATCTATTGTATCCCAAGCCTAAAGTACTTGGTTGTTGATAGCGCTAGAGGCCGCACCCTAAATCTGAAACCTAGAAGCCCAAACCCTAAACCCCAAATCCTATATCCAAAACACTGAAGCCCAAACCCTTAACCCTGAACCGCATACGCTGAATCGAAAACCTGACCCCCAAACCCTAAACTCCAAACCAACAATCCTAAACCCTGAACCCTAAACCCTATTACAACGCTTACATAAACCCATAACATATAACCCGTATATCCCCTTCAAAGGTACCCCCCCTTCAATCCTAGGTGTTGGCCCTCCGCCTTGGCTCTTCGTGTGGCCCGCCGCCGCGCATTGTGGCCGTTGACAAGTACGTGGCTTGCCAAACTTGCCAAGGTTTTTGCCTACATGGTTAGGGTTATATTTGGATAATGTGCAAGAAAGCGAAACTACTATACAATTAGGGTTTATAAGGATTAGGGTTATGGGGACGTGTAGTAATAATGGAAAACAAAATGGAAACTACTACATGTTATTTAGGGTTTAGGATTAGGGTTTAGGGTCATGCGGACTAAGTAAGTACCTTAATAATGGGGATAATTGGGGTTGTTATATGGCCTATAGGGGTTATGCACCTACTTACTAAGTCCCCATGACCCTCCAAGTAGGGTCCCCACAGTGTCCCAGAGTGGGGTTAATGTTTTCTGTGTATGGTTTGGAGTTTACTATAAAACTTAAGGTTAGGGGGGTTGTGTCGAGGTGTTTGCTTAGGGTCCCCAAAGTGGGTTCAGGCTTTAGCCCAAACTATCCCAAAGTGAATTTAAGCCTGTATTTTTTGTGTATGCTTCAAGGTTTACCCTAAACATCCCTAAGCGCAGGGTTGAGGGATTTAGGGGTTTGGGCCCAGGGGCCAACATTCTTGTTCTCCTAAACCCTAGACCCTTAAAACCCTAAACCCTGAAGCACTAACCCTAAACCCTAGGGTTGAGGGATTGAAGGCCCACATCATTTTCAAGCCCGCTTAGGAGATCTGGGGTTGCCTTGATCGATGTCGGACAAGGGTTTAGGGTATATGCGGTATATGGTACTTTTCCAAAATAGGGGCACCCCGATGTAGAACCCCCAAAAAGCAACAAAATCCATATTATCGGGATTTCAAATGGGTACCCAACTCCCCATCTACCTATGGCCCAACAGGTTCCTACGTAGCTACCTTGGGACTAAGTAGGGATTTCTGGGCGACCTTTTCGCTTGTGGGTTTTCGGCCGTCTGTTGTTCCTAAAGTGTGTGTGTGTGTGTGTGTGTGCGCCACTGATCAATGTAGAGCCGCTACGTCCAATCCCTGAACCCGATACTTCAAACCCTTTTCCCTTGCTTGAGGGTCCTGATCATGGCAGTCGTGACCAGTAGTGCAGATTTACGAATGCTGTAAGAGCTGTGCCATTCATAGTCGTGACATAAGCATGTCTAGCGTGAATACTGAGCGTATGAAGAACAAAGAACGAACATAGCTGACCGCGACGCCAACTGAGCGGATGATGATACTCGCAAAGGAATAGCAAGACAAAAGCAGCAAGAATACCTATGACCCCCCAAACCCCTCTAACTCCATTGCCAGCACAAGGAAATGCAGCCGTGTCTTAGCTAAAGTGCTTGGGGGCGCAGGGCAGGGCTGCTATTCAGGCTTTCAGGAGAAGGGGTTTGTAGTGCTCAGCTGCGGGCGGGGGGGGGGCCTCAGGGTGTAGAGGGCTGAGACTGTCTGGTTGAGGCATTATGGGTCTGTGAACTTGGGTTTTGCATGCGATGCCAGTCCCAAACTTATAAACATATAGATAGACAGCGGGGGAGTCATCCTGTGGATTTCCACTCTGAGGGCACTGAATCTCAACATACTCTGCAAAGCTGTGAACCCTCATGTCAAGCCCCTAAGCAGCCAGCATCTGGGCCTGTACCATACCCTACGGCTCCCAGTTACCTAGATAATGGGTTCTGGGTTCTTTCTACCCTATAGTGACATAGCCCAGTAACCTACTGTTGAAAATAGGTAGTCCTAGGGATAGCTACTACTACCCAAGCCCAGAGTACCTGATTATTGGGTGCCTGGACCCTCCGGGTAGCATCCCGAAGCCCAACAGTATTAATGTCGAAGTGTGGCTGTGTCAGGTCAACTTACTGCGGGTTAGTGGGGAACATAGGAATGCTTCTTGTCGGGATTATGTAGGGATTGTATGTACAGGCTAATACCAGCGTAGACGGGTTGAAGTACTTGGTGGTGGGAGGGGAAGAAAAGTCAGCAGCTTTTCTGCACTGTTTTGGCTTTTGGCACAAAGCGTCGTAGATGTGCACAGCACCTGTGCTGGGCCCTCTACTGTAAAACCTGAAGCAGACAATACTTGCCGTCAGGATTGATGGTGTCGTCCAAGTTCAAGGCAGGCTTCCTTGCCGACCTTCTAAGATCCAGTCAAAAGCCGCTACTTGTAGGGTTTCCAGTTCAGGGTTTAGGCATGAAATTCTGGGCTTCTGTTGGGGTCCGTGGTCAGTAGTAGGGCCGCAGGAGCATCCATGACCCATGCAGCATGTGGGACCTACTCACAGGGACACTACCGTGCCATACATACATAGATCGCCTTTGCTCTCAGAACGGAAAGCTTCGCCATATTGCGGCCGCACGAAATGGAGAAACGTCTCAAGAACCTTATACTGCACTTCCCGACCAACAGGTAGTCTCAAAGCAGCAAGCCCCCTTGCATATACCAAGTAGTAATATAGGATCCTTAATTATTGTAAAAACCACAAGAGATTTCTGATGTCGGGAGCCCTGATACAAACCTATCCCTTCTATCCGTTTGTTTCCCTCCACATGCCGTCATAAGATACTTTTCGCCCAATGTGCGTTAACATCCTGAGGCTCGAAGACTATACTAGTAACCAGTAAAGTACCTACATCGGAATCTAAGGTTTGCATAAATAGAACCTACATGGAGCCTTAGGGCAGTCAGGACATTGGTTTGCGTGGTAGACATTGCAGAGGGCCTTTGTGTTGGCAGGTGACATCACCCACCGTTCCACCGTGCATGAGGCGCGGTACCTACATATTCCAAAAGCTTTGAATTTGGATTTGGGCGTTAGACATTTGCAACTCCAAAAGCTCAGGCCCAGGCTTCCAACCAATCAACCTCACAAACCTCATACTTACCCCGCAGAGGTCATACCTCAGAAAGGTCTTTTAAGGACCAGGTAGGGCAGGGTACAGATGCGTGGCCTCGTAGCAGTGGCATTAGCCTACCATCCTCCAGCTGAACTAGAAGGGCACTGCTGGAATCGTCACATCCTGTAAGGGTCCAAGTACCCAAATAACGTTGCTTTAGGGTACCTAGAACCATCTAGAACCCCAATGTTTGGGTACTGGACCCGGCTACCGTCATGTCTTCTTCGCGTATGAGCATGACTCTGATACATGTCTTGCCATGGCTCCTGTAAGCACGTTCCCACTGCATGAACCCCAGCTCCCTCCTTGTAGTTGATGTATCCCCCTAAACCCTCAACCCTAAAGATAAAACGGGTACTAGTTTGGTGAGATCCATGTTTCCCATGATGTCCCTCAACCTTATACGTTTAATACGCTAAACGCCAGAACACATGGTTCTTATGATTTGTAGGGTTCTTTGCATGTGCCCGACTTGCAGGTGCTGAGCCACTTTGCAGGCGAGTTCGCAGACCTTGTGGTGGCAGCAACTTGGCATCAATGGCTTGGACTGCAGATGTTTCGTTGATAAGATGATAGCAATTTCTCAGGATCAGCTAAGTCCTTCTGCAACTCTACACTTGTTGGTCCAGCAGCCTCAGTAGCGCAATGCTACAAAGCCCCTGTACCAGCGGCTCTGTGCGATTTCCAACCCATGACCCAGCCCCATCTCAACATCAGCTGCATGCCAGATCCGCCCAAACAGCAAGATCACACTCGCCGACCAACATCTCGGAAGCACATAAAACTTCTCTTTGTGCCCAAGTGCTCAAACACAACGGTTCGTGTATTGCACACGTATGGGCACTTGGACCCCGAGGCTTCTGCATGAGCTTACCGCACGCACAAAGCCCCCATACATCCTCGCAGAAGGCATATTTAGAAGTCAGAGAAGCGTTGTTTCTCTTTGCGAGACGCCTCCGGCCTCCCATCTGTAACTTGCAGCGCAAATTAGAAAGACCTCACAAGACCTCACCCCAAATGGTGGTTTCTAGACCATGTGGTATCAACATGGCATTTATTCAGGCATCGAGATTTTTCGAGGTTTCCTAGACCTCTCCAATGCCCATGAGATCAACCTTGAACCCCAAAGCATTCAAATCTTGTTTTTTTTTCGTAGTTCTGAGTATGCTGTAGGTCTAAGGACTTGCATAAAACCCGACCCTTAAAGCCTTAAATCCAAGCCTTTACACCCATAAATCCGAACCGTGTTACCCATTACCTGGTGCACTCAAAAGGATGGAGCGCCGGATGCAACCGGTCGCTCTGACTTTGACGAGTGCTCTCCGGATTAGTTAAACCCTAAACCCTAAAGACCCTGAACCCTGAACAAAGTCCGAATTATGTGATATAACTACCCAAAATCTGAACGACAACTACGAGTGGCCGAATTCCAAGTATCTGATCATTGGGCACGTGGACCTTTAGACCTTACTATAAAGGAGGTATTTGGGGGCATATCCCCTGTCCAGTAACAGTCTGTAGCAGGCTTAACAACAGGCTTATATGTGTGTATATATGTAACTACTTTGTAACCATACGCGAATGCTACTGGATGGGGGTCAGTACCCACGGCATAAACCCTAGACCCTGAACCCTAAACCCCTAAACCCTAAAGCCTAGGTTTGGAGTCTAGTTCAGCTCCAGGCTTCACAAGCAAAAAACCGTGGGGGCCTTCAATTCAGCTCCTTTAAGGGGTTTGTTCATGTTTTCTATATGGGGTTTACGGGGTCTAGGTTTCAGGGCTCTTTGCTTTGGGTTCTTACCATGGAAGATGAAGGTACCCTAGAATTGCCATGGGCTCATCCTAAACCCTTAACCTAGTATTGCCATGGACTCATTTTGGAGACATTTTCTCCCAAGCGACCTCCAAGCACATCTCCGTGTCCTGCAATGCCCATCAGCAGCTGCTTCCCACATGAGCTGTAGTCTAATCTCCTTTACACGGGAAAGCGGGGTTATACTGTATAGGGTTTAGGGTTTAGTGTTTAAGGTTTCGGATCTAAACTCCTTTAATATAAGTGGGTTACATAGCGGAGTAAAAACTTGGTTATTGCGGGGGATACTAGGAGTGTCGACTATAGCTCAGATCTCTGAAAGCCCGTGACTGGATCAAGGTTGCAGGGTTGAGGGTTTTAGGGTTGAGGGTCCTAGGGGGTTTGTAGAGGGCTCATGGTGTGCATCTGCAGAGTTTGGGGTGACGGGTTCTCAGCACCTTATCTAGGACAGTTAGGGTAGGGGGAGGTGATCGCCCCAAAAATTGGCCATCTTCATATAGGGTTTAGGGTTCAGGGTTTAGGGTTTAGGGACCAGTGATCCCCATCCAAGCCCCACAGGGACCTGACATACCCCTCATTCCCAATCCCCTTGTCTCCCCCGCCGGAGATTCCCTGGACCTTACACATAAACCAATATCGCCAGGTACGTGCAGCATCAGCTGCTGATCTCGGAGCTCCTTCTTGCTGAATCCCTGTTCTTCGCCCATCAAAGTAGGGGTTTTCGAGGGTTGCGGGTTGGGTTTCATTGAGGCTTAGAATTCTGCATTTTCAGTTTAATCGTTTTGTTGTTTAGGCCGTCAGCGCTTATGCATTTTGGGTTTGGGGCTCGGATTGACTTTGGCAAGCTGTGTGGGGTTGAGCAGTTGAAGTCCAGGGTTTGGAGCAGAGATTTACATGATGTCTGCAGTGAATTGTAGGGATCATGTGAATGAAAACCCACCTCATGGAGTCAAGGAAAGCTCAAGTCTAGGTTATCTGAGCCAAAGCCCTGTGGGCCTGAGCCGCAAAAACTGTCTCCCCAGCAGGACCCTCAAGTCGCACAAGTCTTAGACTGTATTGGGGCTATGGCAAAGCGTATCTGAGTAGTGGTTTATATATCCTCCATTCTCGTAAGGTTCAGCTGCTATAAACAGCCTACTTGTCTTGCCTTGCAGTTGAGTATGCGAGGGAGTTCGCCACACGTACCGCCTTCTCGCAACGAAGATGCTAAGCACTTGAAACTTAGCTTAGAGCCCTTCAACGCTAATGCTCCAAACCATCTACACCAACAGCAAACGATAGTGAAACCCTAAAGTCGGAAAAAAGAAAGAAAGAACAAAAAACTAAACCCTAAAACCTTAAACCCTAAACCCCCCTCGCTGCATCGTCAAACCCACAGCCCAGCATCATTGAAATAGGCTGCGAAAGGGCGGCACGTTCGTCGCCAAAGTTTTCCGAGGCCTTCTGTGTGTCCTGTGGACTACAGGGTTTCGGGTTCGAGGGAAAGGGGTATAGAATTTTTGGAATATTTCAGGGGTCAGGGTCCAGGGGTCTCCGCTAGTTCCTTGGAAACTACCTGAAAGCCTTACAAACGGTATAAACCAAATCCAAAACCAGACCGTAAATCCTAAATCTGCTTTGTTTTGGAAACTCAAGACCCTAAATTGTCGAGTGAACCCTAGAAGCCCAGTTACCTATATATTGGGTTCCTGTCCTTGGGTCCCTATATAAACTTATACTTTCTATAACCCAAGAACCTACTATATGGGTACCTGGGCTTCTAGGGGAACAACTCTCCAACTGAAAGCGAAGTTTCTGAGCAGAATCCACTGGTTCATGTCGAAAGGATCCGCTAGGATCCCCTTGAAGATTCATATGAGCGTTGTGTGGGGATAGAGTTTGAGGGTATTATCCCCAAAATGGAGACTCACATGGAAAAGAAAAAGGAAAATGAAATGGGTACTGGGATTATCGAGTGGTTGTTCCTAGTACCCCAAGTCTACGCCAGTAAGAGCCAGAGATGTAATTTCAAAACTGCAGGAGATTATATTGCAATATATTGCACTCCCAGAAATCTTTGGGGCCTCGTTCGGAGTCTCGGGAAAGAGGCGTCTCCGTGTCCAGGATGTGCCGTTGAGATCCCTGCGTGCTGGAACCTGCATCAGTAGGCATATGGAACACGAAGGGTCCAAGGACCCAAGTAATCGGGCGTTAGGCCCCGAATACCATTCAGATTATAGTATTTGGGCCCTAATACCCCATTATATGAGTCCTTGGACCCTTATCAAATGTAGGGTCTAGGGTTTGGGGCCTACGCATGTCCCAAAAGGGGTTCCCCTGTAGTTACTAAAGTGTGCAAACCTCTCCTGTATGGCTACGTGCAGCCTCAGGGCGACTTGGAGATCAACGTCGCAATTTTGTCTGGGTTGTATAGGGACAATGGTTTAGGGTTTAGGGTTTAGGGGAAAAGAACATGGAAACTACTATATAGGGTTTGGGGTTTAGGCTTCAAGTAGCTTTCTTCCCACTTCGGCATTCTGTACGGTGTGGTCCCGGTCCGGGCAATGCAAGTCGTTTTGTGGCCCAAAGCATCGCTTGCTGGCGAGGCCGGCACATGCATGCATCACTTGTTGTTACGTTAAGCAGTAGACTTTGCAACTAACTTCTTGGTGATACAGTAATCGTAGTTGCAGTCGAAGTTTTGGGTAAGTAAGTATGTCAACACGTAGCATAACACAGACCCCAAGGTAATATCTGCCCCATCCGAAGGGGCCCACAAAAGGGACTGTCAGTGATCATTGAGTACTTATAGCCCCCCTTAAGTAGATAGAATACGGCTTTGGGTATACTATAAAGATCTCCATATACCCCATATTCTATCTACTTAAGGGGGTCTATAGACCAGTAGAGTAGGCTTCCAGTGCTCCGTTGCGCGGTGCAGCTTGCAGCTAAGCTGGAGATGCGGCAGAGAGTGGCTTGGTAGAAGTTTCCCCTAAACCCTAGGCCCTAAACCCTGAACCCTATATAATCCCTTATATACCCCCGGCGCAAGGTTTAGGGCTGGTCTTAGGGTCTAGGGTTTTAGGTCCTAGGCTTCAGGGCTTGGGGCTTGGGGCTTGGTGTTTTGAAGTTTGGGACGGCATAATCCTTTTTGCATAGATACAGGGGATATGGACTGTGGTTGCATGTTTTGGGGTTTCTGTCTTCTATTCATGGCTAGATCTGGTTGCTGTCATGCATGAAGGCTGGAGACAGGCCGTATGGATCCCCATGTATAAAATCCCTTTGGTGATTCTCCTTCCCAGTAACCATCATTAACAAGGCGCTACTATAACTCCTAGTACCTTTCGTGGGAATTGTCCCTAAACCCTGAGCCTTAAGCACTAAACCCTAAACCCTATCTACTGTTAGGGGGAACGTCTCGGGATCTCTTACACTAATCTCGATGAAGCTTCTGCTAAGGCTCGGCAGGCGACATTTTTCTCCTGCGGGGAATCCCCTCCCCCTAACAACAGGGGTACATAGGGCTATATAGGATTACAGGGCTATGTAGGGTTGACTACTTTATCTAGTACGGGATACTTGTGGCTCGCCTAAGCTCTTTACAGACCTTGGCATCCTCACCTACGCTCCCAAACAAAAAACAGGAAATCCGTATAGCCCCCTTTTGAGGACACTGTAGTCGTTATGTAGTTTGTGGGAGGGTATATCTCCTTACACAGTCCGACCGTAGACCCCTGACCCGAAACCCTGGATTCTGATCCTAGGCTGACAAAAGCCTAGGTAGTTAGAACCAGATTTTCGGGTATGTCACGATTGAATAAGACAAGGAGAATACGGCTATATTGGACCCTAAACCTGGAAATCTTTCAATTCCGAAAGGAGATCAGGCTCAATGACATGCTCACACCATCAGCGCAAGCCAATCCGCCTCAGCAGGCAGCTAGGGTTTGGGACTTCGTTTACCTCACCGTGTCCAAATACCATGATAGCGGCCGTTTGACTCGTGTTTACAGGGCGAGAGGCCGAAATTTCGGCTACTTCGGAACATCCAAGTAGTCCCTTCCTTCCAGAGGTATCTCTTGGCTCCATTCTCATAGTAAGCACCCCCCCCAACCCCGATTCTCAAGTATCAGGTACCAGTGCAACCAACATGTTTGTATATTCATGTATGTATGATGGGATATATGATATGAATATGTACACGTCAGTGGACCTGTCTACTTGGGGCTGCCGTGTTGATGTTGGCGGATGTGATTAAGTCAATCATACACGTCCTGGTCCGAAGGCCGCAGAGCTACTTGGAGTAGCCTCAGTCAGGTAGGTACTCTTTACACTCTCGAGGTTCTGATAGCCCAATCTTAACATATATAGGGGCCAGTGGTCCAGGTAAGGTGTAATACTGGCATCTGATCTGGCTTATGATTGTTGTATTGCTTAGCGGCTCTCAGCACTTGCCACGGTTTGGTGTTTAGGGCGGGAACCCAGATAGGGGGAAATTTCAGGCGGAGTATCACCAGGTGGTTAGCTAATGGAGAATCTCTAAATGCAAAAGAAGACGGACAATGAAATGGCAACAGGGGATATAGAAGGAATAATATAGTGGACTACTATAAAGGCTCTTAAGGGGGGTTCTAGGAGTTAGACTATAGCTCATATGAGGTTCTACAGGGATCTGACCCCGGACCTAGACAGGACTTTGCAACGTACGCACCCCCAAAGTAACATGGAAACCCATATAGTCCTCTTTTAGAAGGACTGTAGTCTTTATAGGGCCCTTTTGGGGTTTCGGGGAGTGTAGGTTCTTCAGTGGGGTACCCAGTTTCCTTTCTCCAAGGATTTGAATTATTAACCCCAGTTGCTGCCATTGGGGGTCTAGGGTTCAGGGTTTAGGGTTCAGGGTTTAGGGGTTTAGGGTTTAGGGCTTAGGGTTTAGCGTAAGCTGTTGGGATCCAGCGTTCCGTGCCCTTGTCCAGCAGCACTTCTTCAGCAGTACCCCGGCAGTGGCGCTTCAGATAGCTAGGAGGTTGGAAACATTCCAGGAGGAGGTTCAAAGGTAGATATCAGTAGGGTTTAGTGCTTAGGGTAAGTTTACACCTAATTAGCCCAAGCAAGATACTCAGTGATATCCAGTTATAGCTGCAATTATCCTACCTTTACACTCCCTTACACATGCTACCCATGATACTCAATTTTCAACCCGACTTTCTCAAACCGTCAACACCCCAAACCCTGTCAACCCGATATCACCAAAAATCCAAGCCCCAAACCCCTACACCCAGAACCCTAGACACTAATCCTATCAACCCAAGACTTCGAACCATAAGCCCGTCAACACCTTAATCCATAAACCAACCTGCGAGCCCAAAACCTCTGAACCCCATAGCCCTTGAATCCCAAACCTCTACCTTCATTCCTCCAACCAAAAAATCCCTAAACCCGAAAATCCTAATCCTAAACCCTTAAACCCTAAGCCCTTAATCCAATCATCTTCAGGGACAGGGGGTGAGCCATCACTCCCCAAGTCTAGAACATCAGATTCGGAAGCTGGTTGCTGTGCAGGCCCTGAGTTCAATGGTGTGAGGCTTTCATATGTATTTAGGGTGTAGGGTATTAGGGCTCAGGATGTAGAGTTTGGTGTATTTTGGAGTTTTTGATATCTAACAAGGGGAGGGGAGTGGGGGTGTAGAGCAATTGGGGCTTAGGGTGCTCAGGGGTCATAGGGTTCAAGCCTGTTGTCAGGGTCTACTGTTTGCTAAAGGCTTAGGGTTTACAGGGCTCAAGGTGTCTAGTGGCAGGATTTATAGGTTGGATACTGCCCCCCCTCAGTAACAGTTGGATAATACTTATAATATGGTTATGTATAGCCCTCGATAGGACCCCTGATATAGCCCTAAACCCCAAACCCCCATAAGGACCCCTAATAGAGACTGTTACTGGGTGGGGGCAGTGCCCAATTCATAGGGTTGAAGGCTTAGGGTGCTTAGAGGTTATTGGCTTCAAGCCTGTGTTCAGGGTCTGAGGATGAGTAGGGGCTGAGGGGTCATACGGTTTAATGGCTCTTTGGACTTAGGGGTGAGACGTTGGGGAGGTTCAGGGTTTAGCATTTATGGAGTTTTGGTTTTCTGGTTTTTAGTGTTCAGGGTTTCGGTTTTGGGTTGCTTTTGCTACGGCCGCGCGCGCCTGCCACGTGCAGGCACAAATTTGCTTTACCAGGCTCCCAATGAAACTTAGTTGTATCTTCCAGGCAGTATGGGCTTTTGCCTCCTCTACGGTGATGGTGTTAGCGTTGGGAGGTTCGGGCTTCACGGATCACGGGGTTCTAGGGGTGGAGGGTTGCGGATACTTAAACCCTGTTGTGTACCCCCTTTTTCAGCGTTCCTCACCTCCCTTGAGAGCTTTAAGCATGAAGCTAGAGGGTTGAGGGTTTGGGGTTTTGAGCGCTACATGGTCCAAGGTACCGAAGCGTCTTTGGATGACTGTAAATCCTGTTCGCGCGACGTGCATGCATATCCAGAACCAATGCAGCAAATGTGGAGTAGCGCTTGCAGGCCTAAGCAGGATAACACATATCTGACTATAACCTATATCCCAAATAGGTACACGTACAGATAGCGCTAGCATTTCTTGATGTGCCTACCTGTGCCCCTAGCCCTGAACTGGGTCAGTCAGGAAGCAGTAGTGTTACTGCATGTTGCGTGTTGTCGAAATTTTGGGGTCCTGTTTTACGGCCGGCCCCCAACAGTAACCTTCAGGGGCCTCATTCCAAAGGTGGGATGAATGAGGTGGGCTAGAGGATTCCTATTGTAGACGGACTGCATTATGGTGGGGCTTGATTCCTATACCCCACCTTCCTTACCTTACTTGTGAGCCCTCGGATGCCTGCACGGCCAGGGTGGGGGGTATCAAGTTGTAGTGGGTTGGGTTGGCTGCGGCCTTCCCTGTGGGAAAGGCCTAGGAAACACTGAGAATTCTTAGATGTTGAGCTTGGTTGTTTCGCTCTGTGGCGTCATGCACACAAAAAAGTGGGACGAATTCGATGTTCTGAATTCCTTTCCGAATCTTTGGGCTTCCCTTGCTTGGCAGAAGAGAGAGCAAGGAGTCCGAGGCTCAACGGCGAAGACTCTACAAGCGCAAAGGGTCCATAGAGTTGCTGATGAAAATCTTGAAGCCCCAAAGAAGGTACATGGGAAGCCCTTTGGGCCCTAAGCATACAAAACATATACCTACATGGATCCTTTGGGGAGTAAGACTTTCAAGAACAGTGCTCACAACAGCCACATTCTCCAGGCGCTTCTTGAACCCGAGAAATGGTAGTTTTCCACAAAAGGAGACACCAATAGATATAGGCCCCAAAATTCTGTACCTTATGATTGGGACTCCGTAAATCCCCCTTTACGGTAGCCTTCATGCCACGAAACCCCCAAGTGGCAATGGCACGCTGGCATGCTTGCATGGCTATGGCCTCATAGCCAGACAGTATTGGAGGTTTAGGGAATTTAGGCCTTACTGATTTAGGGTTTAGGAAATTAGTGTTTAGGGATTTGGGATTTAGGGTTTAGGGTTTTGTTATAATTATAACATGGAAAAGAGAATGGAAACTACCATAATATTGAGGGTTGTATAGGGGATTCATCCTCATTACGCAAAGGATCCTAAGTGTCTTCATGGCATTACGTAGGGTTTCTCTAGGAAGGATTAATAACAATGTGGTTTGGTCAGATTTTTTTTATATGGGTACTTAGGATCCTTTGGCTACTGGAGCAAGTGATTCCCGCCGCTATATACACTTCATGATCACCATGGCCACCGTCACCGTCACTCTCCTCGTAATCCGTAGACAATCCCAAAGGGCCCTTTAATATTAGTCCTACATGAACACCACAACTGCCAAGGTGGAGGGTACCCTCAACCCGAAACCCGTGAACCCTAATCCCAGATTTTAGCCTTAGCATCAGCAGTAGCCTAAACCCTAAACCCTAAACCCTAAACCTTGTAGTATTGGGCCAGAATCTGGGGTGCTAGGAGGAGACTCAGAAAGAGCTTGCCTCTCTGCGCGCGCAGCTCCACCAAAAAGAAGCCGTGCAAGCCAAGGCACACAGCTTTGGGGTGGTGGGCCACTAGGGTTTGAGGGTATGGTTTGGGGTTGGGGGTTTGGGGTTTAGGGTTCGTGGACTTCAGAGGATGTAGGAGCTCAGGGTTTTAGGGTTTAGGGGGCTTGAGGACCAGGGAATGAACATACACAAGAAAGTCTGCTGGGTTTGGGGTTTATACTGGTAGTTTTTACAGGCAGAAAACCAAATCCAAGCCTAGCCCAAACCCGCAACCTCTTTCAACCAAGTGATCGGAGGATGAGATCTCCGCGTTTCTGTGGAATATATCGACAGAAGGGGAACAGGGCAGGGTTCAGAGCATGGAGCATTTTTGTAGGGGCATTGGGGAATCTTCTTCGTTTTCAATGGGTATATTCAATGCCGAATGCGGAAGTATTTCACATATTTGTTTTCCTTACAGGAAGCGAAACCTCAAAGCCCTGTTCCGATTATTCTGGCCTCTACACTATGCTTGATGCCCTGTGGGAAGGCTTGGGAAAATGGTTGATTGGCTGCCCTCAGGGTCCAGATGCCCAAATCTTTGGTTTTATTTGCTGCAAACCATCTAGATCGAGGCAACTTGGTGGACTTAGAGTCCCCTTATTTGGCTACTTTGACCCCTCCTAGAGGACCAATTCGTACACAAATTTATGTCCCCAGCATTTTTTGAAGATCGGACGTTTAATTGTGGATCGGACGGTTTTTGGTTGCGTACTAGGTTTCGGGCCAGAAAATCAGACCGGACAGAAATCACAACCGCAACTCGGGCGCAATTTTCCGCAACTCGGGCGCAATTCTGAAAACTGTCCAGCCTTTGGTGGAAGCATGTAGAAACGGGCGCTTTTTCCGAAACCGGACGCTTTTTCTCACGGTAGAACCGACAAAAGTGAGGGACGCAATTTTGTGTATCAATCGGTCCTCTAGGCTAAGCTCTAAACCCTACTTCTAAACCCTATAGTTCCTAAACTGTAATCCCGAACCTTGAACCTATGTACATCCTAAACCCCAAACCTTTTAAACCATAGTAAACCATAGGGTCCTGATGCGAGGCCGATCCGCCCAACGAGTGCTGGGCGAATCTCAAAGCCAAGCTCTTTCCCAACCTTCGGAAGCAGGACCCTGCTACAAGGTTCCTGAAAACCATCAATTTCTGTTACCAACAATCCTAATATTTAGCTGAAATTATAATTTCTACTGGGGTTCCAAATCCCTTAGAGCCGGTTTTAGGGTTTATATAGCAGTCCTATAGGCATGAGTATAAAGAATTGTATTGAGTTATATGTGCTATAGTCTAAACTCCCTGAAGAGGTTACAGTATATAAGGGATTATATAAGGGCTGCTCAAGGAGATACTAGATAAGACCATATCGTTATATGCAGGGTACATGGTTTAGGCTTAGGTTGTGCGTTTTGGAGTTTGTCGTTTAGGGCTTAGGGTTGCGGAAAACGGGAATCAAACGGTCAGGAAATGGAGCATTAAATGGACACTGGGCTTACATTGGGCCTGATATACATACCCTAAACCCTAAACTCCCTAAAACCCACCTTGAGGGCCTTATCAGCAACCCAGTATCCTGCTACCACACGTTGTGGGAGTGGTTATATGTAGGCATTCTGTATTAACCCTAAACCCCAAGCCCTCCTGTATCTTGACCAGACTCGGAGCAGCAAGCAATGGGTGAACAGGTATGTGACATCAGGATACGAATCGATTATGAGGGACTACACTGTCACGTCGAGAGTTCATCCCGCAAATCAATCAGCCCTAGGCTTCGGGGTTTAGAGAGGCTCCGGGTAAAACAAAAATGCTCAACGTTGAACCCTTCTTGGGCGAGGATTTGGGGCGTAAGGCTTCAAGTTTGGGGATATGATATGGGTTGGAGTGCTCGCGATTACAATGCAGCGGCCATAGGCGCCGCCCCACTTTTTATGTATATACGCAGATACAATTGCAAGTATTAAGTATGACAGTTTCTCAAGATTTTGGGACATCCTTGGAGTGGCCTCTATAGAAATAGAAGGTCCTACAGCTTGTGGCGTATATTATGGGACTCTTCTGTTGACATATGCCCCTATAAAGGGCTTTTCAACACCATCCCTGTGCGATCACAAGAAGTCCAGGAGGATGCTCCTTTGCGAGATGAGGGCACTGCACCTCCGTGCCGGGTGCCTTTGGCGAGCATTTTGAGAAGAGGACTTAGGGTCATGGTTGACTATGGAAGCCCTGTGGCCTCTCCATCTCAGGGGCCTCTACGTTGGGAGACCTTTGCAGGGATATTGGTATAGGCTTTCGAGAGGTCTTAGGAAGTCCTAGGTTATATATCGATCACCCGATGACGGTTCTCTGGAGGGTTCCTTGGCTTGAGGGTGTTAAGGTTGAATCCCCTTTCTAACCTGTGCCTTTGGTACCTGGACAGCCGTCAACCAGTCCTAATCAAGAATCGAAAAGAACTGCGACATAGAGCCCAGTAAGTCCGGAAAGGGGCCCCTACGTTTTGGGGACTCTAATCCCTACACACCACTGCATCATTAGATTGATTCTCTGTCATTGGGCCACATCTCCCGTTTTATCCCTACGAACCATCTCAGCAGCCTGCAATGCCATGACAGTGGATTTCATAGTAGTTTCCATTTTCTTTTCCATTACCCCTAAATACCCCCAATATAACCCTATATTCTATCTACTAAATATTTGTTGAGCATTTCTCTCGGAAGCCCCACTCATCCCCAAGATCATCATGTTGTCGTTTCTGGCACATGGTATCACTTCCTGCCGTTGCCGCAATTTTTGAGGCGCAGGCATTGCTGAGGGGAGTGGTTTGCCAGCTATTCCTTCTTCCACTAGCATAGGATTCAAGTGATCGTGTTCTTCCACACCCTAAACCCTAAACTTAAACCCTAAGCCCCCAAAAAATGAGAACAGGAAGCATTCTACAGCCTCGCTTGGTTTGAGGAGCTTAGGGCACATCTTGAGTGCGCATCGCACGCATTTGCAAAAGACCTCGCCTATAAATTCCCTTGCTTCCACTACCCCGAACATCAAGACCTCATGCACAGCCAACAAAATTCCTGACTAATGTTCCACCCATAAGCCTAAACCCTTCCCTAGGGCTCCCAGTTACCTAAGTAGTAGGTAACTGGGCGATGTAGCTATATATAGGGGTCTAAAGAAGCCAGAACCCATTATTTAGGTAAGTGGGGAGCCCTAGGGCTTGCTATACAAAAGGGTCCTGAACCCTAAGCCCTAAACCTTAAAACCCAAGCCCGAAACCCTAAACCCTAAACCCTGAACCCGGTAATACGGGTAGTCACCTCCAACTCTGCCAGCCCTCTTGTCAAATATATCCAAGCTGTAAACAGATTGCGTGGAAACAACAGCCCAGCATTCTTAGGGTTTAGGGTTGAGGGTTTAGAATTTAGGGTTGAGGGTTGAGCGTTTATGGCTCAGGGTTTAGGGTCTAGGGGTAAAAGGCACAGAACAACCATCAACAACATTAGAAGCAATACCGGCAATAACCACGAGAATAAATACGAGCAGTAGCAGAATAGGGATGGGAATCGTAAAAAAATGTTCGGCGTAGACTTTGGACCCTAAACCCCAGACCCTAGTAGCCGGGAAATGAGACAGGCGAACTCGGGAAGAATGTGCAGGGCAAAGCCTGGCTTCACGTGACTTCCACCCTTCGTAATCAGCTTGAGTAGTAGTTGCAGTAACCGTCTATGTTAGGTGGACCCTCACCCAGTAGTAGTAGAAGTGAAGGAACGTAAACGTCCAGTGGGGGAAGTCCACCTACAAGTCTACGGTGGTAGTGCTAGCCTGCCAAAGCCTTCTGCAGTTTCGATCCCGCAGTCAGTACTAGTACAGCCTGTCAACCTCAAAACCCTATAGCATCAACCCGGAAGCGCCAAAACTTGCCCTATAGAACCATTACACACTTTTTAGACGTAATCCCGATCGACCCTATATGGCCCCCACCCTATGTATCCTTCATATACCTCTATAACATCGTGAATCCTTGGCCGGGACACTCCAATGTGTGATAGTTTGGGATTTGTAAAGTTTTGGAGCTACTACATTCGAGGGTTGGCGTAAATGCTTCATCTCCCAAAGGCCCCATGTAGGTATAGAGTATATACTTGGGCCCCAAATTGGGTACATGGGAAGCCCTTAGGCCGTAAGTATAGAGTTTTATACCTGACTAGACAGGCCCTTCTGACTGCTAACAAACCCGGAATACCCCTATAAACCTAGTTTCCATCTCATTCGCTTCTTACTTTGACTTTTCAGTACTGGGATGGACGATGAGCATAGTTGCTTGCATGGATGCTTTGGGAATATCCTAGCAGATCCACCGACCCATCAAGGCAGAATCTTCGTACCTGGCGAAGCCTGCCAAGTCTACGGCTAAGTCACGCAAGAAGGATACGGGAGTTGCTTATAACTCTGGCTACTTCTCTGTAGGCACGGCAGTTTCTGAAGTTTCTCTGCTCTTTGGATTGTGTTCTGAGGGAGGGGCCCAATCCATAGTTGACTGTCCAATAGGTGTGTTGTGTTTGTGCGCGGGTTAGCGTATCTCATTTTCGGGGGGGGGGGGGGAGTGGTCGGCTGTTGGCCCTAGACGCTCAGGTATCGGGTATACCCCGATGCAACTTGCGCAGCAGCTAGAGTTATATGAAGGTCATTTCGCGTACGATCTTGTAACTTGTAATACAACATTAATCGGAAGAACCCTGCTCAGTTCCTCGTGACAGTTACTTGAAGTTTAAGAAGGGTTTGGAGGGCCCAGTTTTGCCCCAGCATTGTAAGCTCTAGAACCCAGGCTGTGCCATGAAGCTCATACTCGGGACGGGGGCCAAGTACTTACCAAGATCATGGTTCCAGATCCCTTGTATACGTATGGTATAGGCTACCGCAAATGGACATCATCATAGTTAGATATAGGTAAGCATTCCGGCCCCTAGAGCAGATCATGTGCGAGGAGCCCGAGTCACGGGCTCTTCTGGCGCCGGCTGGATCGGCAGCTGCGATGCTTTTGGGCAGGCCAGATTATTCAGGTGTCAGGCTTCAGGTGCGTGATGTCTAAGAGTTCTTGGGTTTGGGGCTTGGGGTGGCAAATTGACTGAGATTCCGGGGCTGCACGAGTGAACGCTTCGGATTCTAATTAGATGCTGAACAGGTTCTCCAGTTGAAGCACAACATGTGTTTTCAAGTAGGCACCTAGTATTTTGTGAGTTTGCTCAATGTAGGAACAAGCAGAACATGTGTTTTCAAGTAGGAGCCTGGCATATTGCGTGATTTCTCAATGTAGGAACAGCCCGTGGCTTACGGTCCCCCTTAAGCAGATAGAATACGGGGTATATGGGGATCTTATTATGGCCCAAGGCCATATTCTATCTACTTGAGGGGGATTATAACCCTAATATTTTATCTATTTAAGGGGGACTGTACCACCCGAGCTGGAAACACCATCCCCAGCCTTGGGGGGGAGCATCCTGCTCAGCCGACGCCCAGAGTCAGCCTCAACATGCTTTAGGGTTTATGGCTTCAGGTTGGATATATAGGGGGGTAATATTGGGGATATATTGGGATAATGGAAAAGGAGATGGAAACTACTAGGTGTGCGGCGG